>JAQZBX010076033.1:0-14496 GCA_029593785.1 Cabassous unicinctus
AAGTTCATTCAGTTAGGAAGAACTGAAGTCAGACTTGAAGTTCAGCCAGTCTGACCTGACCATGCTATTCTGTACTAGACACACAAACATATGTATACAAATGGACCTTGGGCTCACACAGCTCTTGAGTCAAGTTCTCCTTTTCTTGGTCTACTTGAGCAAGTATCTTAACCTGTTTTAGCCTCAATTTCCTTACCTGAAAAATGGGTTTGGTAATTCCTAACTCACCTGGTTGTTGTGAGGATATAATGAGGCCACCTAGGTAAAGCCCATGCACAGTGCCTGGCACATAGTAGCTACTCAACAAACCTGTGCTCCTTCCACCTCTTCCCCTCTCCATGTCTGAGAGAGTACCAAGCATCTCTCTTTATTTAGGAGTAGGAAGATGATCGTTGAAACTTTCTCCCAGGCTTTCTACCTAGGCACAGAGGACAAATTTCAACAGGGGCTTCATGGAGGCTGTTCAAACTTTGGAAGGCAGCATCTAAAGTCTGCTGAATATTGGTCTTTCCATCAACTATGGGAGGGGAACACACCCCAGACCCTTCTGCAATGAAGGGGTTGACATAGTCAGTGGTTGGATGCAAAGTCTACATCCCAGGCGAGACAGAAGATGAGGAAACTTCCAGAGGGCCAACAGCTCCAACTCTCAGGGTGCTAAATGTTAGGTTATAAGGAAGCCTTGTCCTTCCTTCTGCTTTCTTTTCCCTTCTTCCTGCTGCTCTTCTCACCCTATCTGTTCATTGCTCATCCTCCCCTGCCTCCTTTCTTTCTCCTTCCCCTCCTGCATTCTTTGCTTCTCCCCTTTGTTCTTGCTTCCTCCCTTCATCTTGCATCTCTCCTCAGCCCCCTCTCCAGCTGCGACCACCGACCACCTTTGTTCCCATTGATTATCCAGCAGCTCCTCTTGCTTCCACCCGGAGGTGTTTGGCCCCTGCCCACAAAGGCTTAGACGGTCCTCGGAACAGCAGCAGTCCCAGGCCAAGGAAGCTTCCTGTCCTGGGCAACTGCGCTGCCTCCTAGGCACTCTGGTTTCCTCTTCTGTAAAATGGGAAGAGAGTTGGCCTTGTATAAAACCAACAAGCTTGGCTGTATTCCTGGAGAATGTGCATCTTCCAAACAACGGGATAATGTGTAGCAACGAGAATGAACTATCCACAACTACAAACCTGCTGAGCAAAAGATGCCCACACACTACAGAGTTCATACTGTAGGACTCCATGTACATGGAGTTAGAAAATGCTCAAGATGCATCTATGGTGTTAGCAGCAGGGATAGTTCTTACGCTTGTGAGGATAGCAACAGGGAGAGGTTTTTCTGGGGTGTGAGTCGTGTTTCATTTCACTTGGGTGTTGGTTACATGGTTGTGTTAATTTTGTAAGAATTCACCAAACTGTTCACTTATGGTTTTGTAGTTTTCTGTATGTATTATTGGGAAAACTTGTGAAAGACTGAAATGGACCAAAAGATTACAGGGTGTCTTCAATGGAAATTAGGGTGCCTAACATATATTTCTGGGTTCTCTGATTCTATAAGGGCAGTGCTTTTTATTGTCTTTGAGCTATTTCAATTGATAGCAATGCAAATGATACTTCTTCGTTGACATGTGGATTCTATCAGATTGATGCCTCCCCTCTACCCCAAAGCCAGTTTTATATCTATTTGTAAATTCAATTCATTTCGGCATTCCTGAATCATCTGTAAGAATGTGGTACTTTGAATTCTCCTTTGAACCAGCTGTAACATCTTATTTATATTTGTATGCAAGTCATGATTCTATTCCCTTTTAAAATTTATTCCTTAGAAGTATGTTATACATCAATAAAGATTTCAAAAATGCATTTTTGACAGATGCCATGTCAACTCTCTGAGTCTTCATCTTTGGGGTTGGGGCTCCAGGAATCTGCATTCCACTTGTGGCTAGTTAACTAAAATAAAATGGCCACCTGCACTGGGGATTGCCAGGAAAGGATCCCTTTCCCAGAAGGGCTTTTCCAGAAGACTTAAAACAATTGGCCTGCAGGGGTTTTCTGAGAAAATGGGAAGAACCCTATAGGGTTGCTGATGATTAACACTTGGTGATAAAACTAGTTTCCCGTCCAGTAGAGACAGTTTATCAGATTGAACAAGCACACCATACTAATTAGTGGATATCTGCCCCCTACTTTGTAAGACTGCCCCTATGTAAAATATCAGAACATTTCCTCACTTGCTTCTATGCTGGCCCTATATGAGCTTCCCCTTTCCACTCCCTCGGTGGAGCTCCCTTCTACTGTGTGAATGCGCTGCTGCCTGATTCATGAATAACTGAATGAAGCTGTGAGATCCTAAATTGCATGAAAAGTTTTTCTTTCATCAGGCTTTAACCCTCTAGGATTTGAGAACAGCCTTGAAGCCCCAGGGTTATCACTTGACACCATTCATCTTCTTTCATTCATGAAGCCTTTTGCAAAGGAAAGAAAAGGTCAAACCCCTGCTAAGGGGTGCTTGAAAAATCTTCTGGCTAAGATTCTCCCTTCATTCCAACAAAAGAGGCTGACAAAGACCCAGGCAGTGCTGGACCACAGCTCAGGCCACTTAAGACAGAAGCCCAAGAGACCCGCACTCACTTCCATTGTACTTTCTTATTAAGCCGCAGCCTCAGTTTCTCAATGGAATTCTTTATTTTTGTCTTCCTTCAATTCCTAATGCAAACAGCAATTCTCAGAAAAGCAACATTTATTAAATCAGGAGGATTACAATATCAATGGGAAGTTATCATGCAATAAACTTCTATTGATTTGTGTATTGCCAGTAATGAAATCAACTGGAATATTATTTATTAAACATATTGATTAGCAAAAAATAATTTGCAGGGACGGAAGCCTGACTCTGCGGGGGATCCTGCCGAGCTCTCTGTGTGTACATACAGTTTTTTCTCTTTTCCTGGGGGAAAAGCCACAGTGAGTGTCTGACCTGCCACAGGACTAGTCCCAAGGGATAGAGTCCGCAGGAGCAGCCTCTGGGGTTGGGTGACCTACAGCTTATTGCAGGCCGCCAAGGAGAGCCCGGGGCAGGCTGCCATTGTTTCTTTACTGCAGATGGGATGAACTCCTGGGTCATGTGGCTTCCCGTGGTGGGGGTGGGGAAACGTACAGAGGGTGGAGACAAGGGCTTGGGGGCAGGCAGTTTATTTGGGAGGGTAACCCAGGAACCATGGTTGAGTGAGGAAGGAGGGAAGGGTAACGGGGAAGGCAGGAGAGTCATCAGATGATGTGTTCTTGACAGGTTATCGCTGGGGGCACCTGGGGCTCAGTTTTGCTGGGGAGCCCCTGAGAGGTGTGCAGTTACCACTCATTCCTGCCCCTCATGGGTGGAGGGTTGTGCCTTGTCGCATTACCTCCTTGGTGTTGCCAGAGTTTCTGGACTGTCCCCCACACTGGCCAAGCCTGATTCCCAGCCAGAGAGTGGCCTCCGACAGAAGGATACAAAAGATACAGGTGCTTGAGGCAGGAGGCTTCCATGTGTATGGGACCTGCCCAGCGCAGCTGCAGGTGAGCTCCGGGAGTGCCCAGGGGAGGTGGCAGGTACCCACAGACATCTACAGAACTCCATCACGGGGCAGGTCCTCTCTGCAGCCATCTTTGACTTTAAACTCTTTAAACTCTTGAGTCCTCTCTCTGCCTTGGGCAGGACTTGGAGTTTTCACAGACGGATCCATCAGCAGCCGTGATGAAAGTGGTAACAAAACAAACCCGTTGTGAGTACTTACTAAATGCAATTTATCTCATTTGTTTTTTACAGCAGACCTGTCGGTGGAGTAATTATTTTCCCTATTTTGTAGATGAAGAAACAGAGGCTCAGAGAACATAAGAACATGCAGAGAAGGAAAGGAAAGATTTGGAATTCAAGTCAGTTTGACTCCAAAGCACATGATTTGGTTCTGAGCAGGATGCCTCTGAGCATGAGCTCTGGGGCTGGACTGCCTGGTGTCGTATCTCGGTTTTGTCCTTAGTAGTCCTGTGACCTTGAATAAGGAGCTTAAACTTTCTAATCCTCAGTTTCCACACCTGCTATGGGGATAGTAAGAGCCCTAGTCCACAGGCATTTGTGAGGATCAAATGTCATAAGGTATATGAAACACTGCGCACAGGGCCTGGCACTTGGTTATGACACTGATTTTCGTTAATGTTACTGTAAATACCATCGCCGTCACCCACCCCTGGGTTGTTGTGCCTGCGCTGGGCCGTCTGCCCTCAGCTTCGCCCCTTGTCCTTCCCCTCCTCTGTTCTGTACCACAAGGGGACTGTCATGAGCAGGCTGCTTTTCCAGACTCCCGTATCAAATTGCTTCTGGTTGGATTTAGCCAATGGGAGGCACTGGTGGGAGACTGGAGGGCAGGGGGAAGTGAGAACTGAGGGTCCGCCTCTCCCTCTCTGCCTTGGGTGGCAGGAGATGTGTGTTTTGGGTGGCTCCGGCTCTCACGGCTCCACTTCTGCCAGTTGCCCATGGGCCCTGAGCTCCCTACCTCCACCCTTTGTCCTTCAGCCTGGGGGTGGCAGCTGCTTCCTGCTGCTGTCAGGCTCTGGGTTACCTCACTGTCCCCTGTTTGATTTCTCAGCCCTTTCATCACTAGTGTAGCCAGTTTCCTGGCATAAATTCATCTCTGTTTTTAAAAACTTAAGCGGCTCATTGCTCTGTTGAGGCACCTTCAACACAACAGCACCATTTCCATCACCTGGTACGGTCTCGCGGCTCCCACTGCTCAGGCCCTTGTGCTGGACACACTGGTTTTAGACAGAGCAGGGATGGGAAAAATGGGCTCAAGGTGATGGAGGAGAGATTCCCAACAATTATTGAGCACCTACTATACATTCTCTCTTCTCTACATACACTTCATTTCAGACTTGACTCATTTCCTCTTTACAACACGAAGCAATGAAATTGGCATCATTATTCCTGTTTAACAGATGAATAAATAAGATACTGGAGAAACATAAAAGATCTGTGTCAGCTCCAGGCCGCCTTTCTAGAAGTAACAGGGAGGGGACTGCAGCAAGACATGTCCAAATTCAAAGCTACTCTCAGCTGCCCTGCTCCACCACCATTCACACATTTTTCAACTCCTGAGTCTCTTGCTAGTTCAAGTTCAACAGCTGAGGCCTAATCAGACGTGCTGAAAAAATTTGCTGGTGCCTTCTAAACTGACCTTATGGCATTTCTTGGGGGTGTAGATAGTCCTGAAAGGTCTTTATTGCCACACTATGAACTTTGGACTTTATCCTCCAGGCCAGGGGTTTTGTGTGGCAAAGTCCCAGTGATGGGCCCAAATGCTGACACAGACGTGTGCAAACACATGATGACATGGAACCTTGGTGGCAGCTGCTCGTTGCGGTCTGTGGCACGGAGAGAGAGCGAAGGGGTTAGAGAGTGTGGTGGCTTTATAATGTGTCCATTCCAGAGGTGGAGCCTATGTCCCCTGCCCTTGAACAGGGGCTGGCCTTTGTGAGTCGCTTCTATCAACAGCAGGCCACAGAAGTGACGCTGCATGACTTCCAAGGCTGGATCATGAGATAGTTTCCATCAGGTTCTCTCTCTTGGGGACGCACCCTTGGAGACCTGTAAGAAGTCCAGCTACCCTGAAGCTGCCATCTGGAGACTACGGGGAGGGACCACATAGAGACAGAGATGCCTGAGGAGCCTCCGACATGCTAGACCCCAGGGCAGACACCTGGCACTAGGGAGTGAGCTTCCAGATGTTTCTAACTTCATGAGAGAACACCAGGACTAGAGTGAACCCAGTAAGGATCAGTAACAGCATTGTTCTAAGCTGTATTGGAGCCCGAGGCTAAAGGAAAAATCGATAATACCGCCCCTGCCTTTATGTAAATTTTTGATATTTTGTTCATCCTGATTTTTTGCATTAGTTTTTTTTAGGAGGTACCAGGGATTGAACCTGGGACCTTGTACATGGGAAGCTGGTGCTCAACCGCTGAGCTACACCTGCTCCCCTGCGTTGATTTTTGATTTTAAAAAAGTATTGGTTAAAATGTGATGTACCTTGATTCCTGAGTTTCTAACACCCCCTTATATCTTGTGCCCATGGTGAGTGTCTCATTGGCCTCAACATAGTCCCTGACCTGTGAGAGACTCTGAATAAGAACTTCCTGGCTTGTCCCAGTCAACACCCAGAAGAAACATGAGAGGTAACAATAACTATGTTTTGGGCCTGTTTGTTTCACAGCAATAGTTAACCGATACATAAAGCATTTAGACTGGATGGGTCAGTTTGCATGGATTACTAGTTGAATGTCATTGGGCAAGTTACCAAACCTTGCTGAGCTTCAGTTTCATCATCTGCAAAATAGGCAGACTTCATGGGATCGTTTGAGAGAATGAAATGAAATATATATAAAGCATTTAGCACATTGCCTTGCATACAGTAAGTGCTTCGTGAATGTTAGTTATTGTTATTTTTATTTGTGCTGTTGTTGTTATAGAACTGGAATTGCTAATATGGGAGAGTCCTGCCTGGTTGATTCTGGGGAACCAGCTTCCTTCTGTTATGCTACCTTACACCATAGAAGGAGATTGCCTTTTGAGTTACATTTCCGTTCCCAAGGCGGCATATCACTGCAGTATTTTAAACCCAGATTATGGATATTAGCAATTGAAAAGGTTAAATATAAAATGAAGAGATGTCAAATAGATGAACAAAAGACAAACCAAGTAAGAATAACAATCTCAGGCCAAAAACTTCTGTGCTAAAATGGAGCCATGGTTTCAGAATGAAAGCACAATTAGATAGTGGATTGGTTCATCATCTTGCCTCTGGCTGGTGTGGCATTTTTAGTTGTGAATATGTGTAAAGTGTGTAGAGATGAGTGAGTGCCATTGGAGTGAACAAGTGGGTATTTGAGTTTCTCAGACATGTTAATGTGTGGCTTGTCTGTGTACCTGTGTGTGTGCCTGTGTGTATGTCCATGTGTGTGTGTACACATGCCTGTGTTTGTGTGTGTGCCTATGTGTGTGGATGTGCATGTGTGTATGTCTATGTGTGTGTGCACACATGCCTTTGTGTGTGCCAATGTCTATGTGTGTGTGCATGTCTGTGTGTCTGTGTGTGTATACCCATGTGTCTGCATCTGTGTGTGTGTGTATGTGTGTGTGAATGCCAGCTCCAGGAAGACAGGGGCCCTATGCTTAGCATTGTCACTGGCATACAATAGGCATTTACTATTTGATGAATGAATGAATGAATGAATGAATGAATATGTATGAGTGTGTGTGTCTGTCTGTGAGTGCAGGTGTTTGGAATGTCTTCTGCGAGTGGGAGTGTGCATGCTCAAGCTAGGGAGGGGGTCCTGCCTCTGACCGTGTGTGAAGTTTCTGTAGGTAGGGGGCCTCACTATGTGGGGGCAATGGGAGTTTTCTTGCAGCAGCCCACCCCCATGTATGCTCCGAATCCCCTTCCTCAGGTGGCAGGAGCAGGGAATCGGAAGCACTTGGCAATGAAGCGGCAATTCACTCCGCAATCCCTTCGGTATTCATCGCAACAATGCCCGCTCTGATGGGCTGCGCGCGCTGAATGCAGCTTTCAATGTGCAATCCAGCAGGAATTACGGCTCTGTGTGGTCCTCATCACGTCCACTTATTGTCAAGTGTTGCTGAGAATTCTCCCACTCGGCTTGAGGGAACCACTTGGTTTAGCAACTGATTTCGAAACCTCCTCCGGGTTGGGGTTTCTGCGAAGCTCCCGGTGATGTGTTATTGTTCCTGGTTTGTGTTTTGGACACTAATGTGCTCTGCTGAAGTATGTAAATTACCATAATGGGAGGAAATGAGATACAAAAATAACTCCAGGGCAGCAAATGCCGGAGGAGCTCTGAGATAAGCACAGCCTCTCTGGGTCCAGCCTTGGGGCCCAGGAGCATCTTTTGCAGGCAGCACTGGGAGAGCAGACCCGAGATGAAGGTCTCTCTGGAATGGGCTGCCCAGCTGGACGGCATGAGAAGGCTGGGTGAGCCTCCTAAGGCAGGCAGTGACTGCCCCCTTCTCTTTCTCAGCTGCCCTTTAGCAACTTGGTCAACTGCTGCTCAACTGCTCAGGTGGCCGCACAGTCTCAGAGGGTGAATCTGGGTTCACGTCTGTCCATGGTCTGTTTGTCCTCATTCCAATTCTCTCCCTTCCCCATTCTGGGCTGTATGCCGACTGCTGAACCATGCGGGCTGCAAATATTAGCCTCTCTGGTCAGTTGGCGTCCAGCTGGGTTTGGCTGGGGAAACCATGGGTGGGAGATTGGAGGGCAGCAGAGGGGAGGGTGGGGATGGAAGGAACTAGGGGTCTCCCTCTCTGACTCAGGTGGTGCCTCCAGGAGCAGCTGGCCCCCTCTGTGGCTCCAGGCCCCATAGGCTGGCCTCCGTGCTTCTACCTTCCAGCAGATGACCCTTGCCTCTGGTGATGCCATCCCTCTCTCTGGCCCTCTGGTGCCTCCTGCTGTCGCATGTCTCTGGGTTGACTCACTGCCCTCTGTTTGGTTGGCTTCTCAGCTCTTCCATCACCTGTGTGATTAATTCCTGGCATTAAAGTCCTTCTGTTTTAAATACTCAATGGTTTCTGTTTTATGTTTAGACTTGGACTGATATGCTCATCAAAGACACCGGGGACTACCAGATCTTCCTCTCTTGCCTGTCAAGGGAATGAATAAAGAACTAATGAGGCACAAGGGAAACAGGCCATTTCTTTATAAGGATGGAACTGAAGGGCAGTTAATAATTATGAAACTATCTGACATTTACTGAGTCCCACATGTTTGTCAGTGTGCTCAGGACTTTACATTCATCTTAATACAATGGCCACTTGAGGTAGATATTGCTATTATTCCATTTTATATAGGAAAATGGAGGCTCCTAGGAATTTGGCTGATACACCTAATGGTCTGTGTATGTGGTGGTCAGGATTTTAACTCTTGAAGTTTTATTCCAGAGCCCAGGCTTAGGTCATCCTACTCTTCTGCCTTCTCTGGTAGTACCTTCCAAATTGTGGTTTGTGCCACTGTAGGGAAAAACATGGACCCATGATGAAATAAGCTTTGGGGACATTGCATGTCCTATACCCTGCACTATTGTGCAGTGCACAATGACTTATTAAAGGCTCTGACAAGTTCTGCACCAAAGATGTACCAATTAACTTGGTGAACCCAATTCTTCTCCAAAGTGTTTTACCATGAAATTCTTGGGTGCACCCCCCCCTTTTTTTCTTTTAGCGTTCTGAAGGGAATGGGTAGTCCAAGGAACAGATTTTGAGAAATATTGCCTAGGGATTTATCTTGAGTATATGTGTGTGTGTGTATTCCTATTTTAAGATGGATCAGCTAAAAAGTATATTTGGGAAATGAGAAGTGCCCTTAGAAATGATTACATCTGATGCCTTGCCCACTTCTTAAATTATTCTCTCATATTCCATCATTGTGTCTTTGGCCTTTCCCTAGATTCTCCAGAGACTGAAACATCCTCTCTTCCAGTCTTGGTGGCTGAAAGACATTAAGTTTCTGTAACTGCCATCCACGGACCCTGTTCCTTTTCCCAAAGGGCAGGTCTTTGACTTTTAAAATGCATCCATCATGTCCACCTTCTAGCTTGCCTTTTTTTTTTTGGAACTGTTTCAGTTCCTTGCTGGGTGCCCTCACCATCTAGAGTGCCCTCTTTCTTGGAGCTTGGTGCCCAGAGCGGAACTTACAGAGTTGGGTGGCACAGCCAGATGCAGGGGAGAGAGCAGAACTCCCTCCTTATGAATTCTTTGTTTCCATTAATATATTGATATAGTCAATGTTGTCTTCTGGCCACCAGATCACAGTATTAGATTCGATTGAATTTATAATTGGCCCAAATCCTCCATATGTCCTACTCCTACATATTTATTTTTAATTTTAAAAAAGCTGTTGCCCAGCAGTGTCACCCGCATCCTGTGCTTCTGCAGATGAGTTTGGAATCCTATTGCAGGACTTGGCAAATGTCTCTATCAAATGTTACTTCGTTAGGTCGACTCTTCATCCTAATGTGTTATTATTTCCTGCAGCCTCATTCACTCATTTCCTCTTGGCTTCACATCATCTATAGTCTACGTTTTCATCCAAACCACTGATAAAAATTCTGGATAGGATGAAGCCAACGATAGAGACCTGTGACTCACTAACGGGCACTGGCACTCGTCTACTAGACAATGATTTGGTTGTTAAGCTACTGATTGCATTACATGATCAGTCGTTTCTCCAGCCCAGATTTATGTCTTGTTTACAAGGATATTTGGAGAGAAATTGTCAAAAGGCTTTTGGAATCCAGACTCTATGTCTCAGCACTCATCCTACCTACACTTTTTCATCAACTGATTTTAAGTATGTTCGTGGCTTCAATTTACACATGTATGTTGCCTGAATCTTCTGTGCCCAACATTTACTGGAGAAAATCTCCAAATTTCTCTGAGGCATGTAAAAGTGCATGCCGCCACTCATTTCCAACATGGCATTTCCTAAACTGTACTCATAATCCTTCATCCCCTAGCTCCTTCCTAGCTCATGGAATAGCTCAACTTTCCCTCCAGTGCTGAAATCTCATATCTGGGTATTGGCAGACATTCAATAAGTGGCCAGTACTGCAGATTTTCTCTTGAAACCCCTGACTTCTCTCTGTTCTAGATACTGTCACCTGGGAGCAGGCTGAATCCTCATTTGCCAATAGCCTCCTTTCATCCAACCCCTTCCACTTTTGCTCCTTTACAATCCATTTCTATAGAGTAAGCAATGCGATCTTTCTAAAATACATATGTAATCTGGTCATTCCCCTGCTTAAGACTCTTCAGTGGCTCCTAAGTACTTTCTGGATAATTTATCTACTCTTTAACTAAGGAGTTTTAGAAGAACTTATTACTCAGCCCTTTCATGTCCCTCCAGCCTCACCTTTCTCTATTCTATCCCTTTTCCTTTAATCTCCACACAAACTGAATTCTTGGAGCTCCTGAACATGTTGGGAGGCTCTTGCCACAGGGCCTTTGCACATGTTGCTCTTTTCCCATTTTAATTTATCAACACTTATTAGTTCTTTAGGACTCAGCTCAGACTTCACCCTTTCCAGGAAACCTTTTCTGACCTTCTAAGCCTGGACTTCCATCTTTGCACTTACAGATCCCTTTGTGCTCAAGATGGCTAGAGAGGATAACAGAAAGACTTAGTTGCTCTTTGGACCAAACAATCAGATTAGAATAGAACTTTAAAAACTGAGAGGGTTATAGGATGATTTGGAGGAATTTTATAGTTTCTATGATGAGATTGACATTATTATTAATATAGTCTCTAAGGACTTGTATGGTGGGAGGCACAGTCTGCAACACAAAGACATTCTTATTGTTAAACCACTGACAGTCATACTAAGGCCAGAGAATGGTGCAAAGCAATGCTTTGATTTTCCAGATAAATCTAGGATGAATATGTAAGTCCTTTCTGGATGGGTGCACAGGAAAGCCCATTCTCTTTGGTTCCCTCGCCTCCCCTTTCTTCTTCTCTCCTGCTCTCCTCATCTTTACTCACCTCTAGATACTAAATTCCATTAGTTTTATCCTCAGTGCATAAGAGGGATCTTTTATTTTTTCTTTTAGGAGGTAACAGGGATTGAACCTTGGACCTCGTACATGGGAGGCAGGTGCTCAATCACTGAGCTACATCTGCTCCTGATTTTGGATCTTTTATGTTCTGCTGGTATGAAAGAAAATGGCTCCATCAGGTCCAGCCTTAGAGTAAGGAATCTACGAAACACAAAATAAATCCTTTTCTTGCTTACCTTGACTTTGGTTATTAATACAATCTGCTAGCAGATTTTTTGTCTTTTTCCTTCTCCTTAACGATGACTTTTGATATTATCTTATCTTGATAAGGTTCAGGGACCTCAAGAGGATTAGTAAATTCCCCAGCCAGGAAGAGTCTTAAGGGGCTATGGAAACCCTATTCTTCCAAGCCGAGAAGAAAAGAGCGGCAATAACTGCAGGAAAGCCAAAAGAGTTGCTGTTCTAATCTACAAAGCCTTGGCCTGGGCATTCCCCCAGCTCCACTTTCCTAGTGCTTGGATCTGTACAGTAAGGCTGCATAGTGAAAATGTGCTGAAGGCAGGACTGCCACCCAGATTGCTGACCCCAAGGCCTGTGCTCAGTCCAAGAAAATCTGTCGCCGTTCAACAGCAATGTGCCCTGCCCACCATTCAGGGCCACTGGGAAAATGTGGCCTGAAAGCGCTAAGTGTGGCAGAATTATCCCTGGGCAGGACAGTGGGGGGCTGTGTAACAGGGTGATGGGTGCTCCCTGCCTCCCCACATGGCTGGCTTTGCAATGATGATGGCATGGCCACCCTGTGTCTGTACCCCGCCCCCCGGCCCCAGCCAGAAGCATCCCCCGTTCTCTCACAGACCCACCTGCCTGCTCATTCTAAACGGGACAGAAAAGCAGAGGGTCATGGGCCAGCTCAGGGGGTTCCTATGAACTTCTCCTGGGCTGCTCATTACCATGGCAATGTATAGCCTCTCCACTGAAAGACAAGCAAAGTTAGGGCTCATTTGATTGAAAATCTAAAGGACAGCTCCTGCCAGAGCCTATACAGGAGAATTTATGTGTGTCTGTCTTGATGAGCTTAGAGGGAATGGGATGATTCACGACAGGACCACCTACCGCCTGATTTATGACCCATCATTTACATTTGCTAAAGTCAATTGGCCCATGTGGAAGGTCACACTCAACCAGAATGACGCTCACTAAATCTCTGGAGGTCTGGTCTTCTAGTCGGGTTGTGCCCAGATTGCCAGCCCCAGGCTCCTCTGACCCAAGGAAGAAACAGAGATCTGGGCCAGAGAGCTCTGGTCAGGTCAGTGGGCACCCCAGGAAGCCCTGGCCTCCTACTTGGCGATGCTTGCTTGGAAGGCTATAGATTCTGGGTCATTATTAAGAAAGCACAATCTGGAGTGAGATAGTCCTATCTGGGTTCTAGCTTTGCTGCTTTCTAGTGCTGTAACCTTAGGAAAGTCACCTAAACTTTCCAAGCTGTGGTGCCATCTATAAAGGGGGAATGGTAATAGTATCAATCTCATAGGATTGTGAAAATTAAAAGAAAGAAAGCATGTTAAGTACGTAAGTGAACACATAGTATATTAAGTACATATTAAATGAGATAAAGCATATTAAATATATAATTTGGTAGGTGTTGATCTTTGGTCAATGTTGGTTATGAGATTTTATCGCATAGTAGCTAAGTAATCCATTTTTGGAATCAAGATTACTTGTGTTCAAATTATGGTTCTGCCAGTGAATAGCTATATGACATAGGGAAGAGTACTTAGAGTTTCTGAGTCTTGATGTTTTTTTATCAGTAAGCTATGAATAATAATAGATTATAATAGCACCTAATTTTCAGGGTTGTGGTGAGTTTGAACTACAAGAGATATAGGTAGAGACATTGACATGGTATGTGGCATTGCTGAGAGTTAATTAACTTTAGCAGTGTGTGGGGAAAGGTTGTGATGGATCTCCATCTGATCTGAGTTCCAATCTGAGCAGATCTTGTTTTATGGCTGTTGCGTATGAACGTCAAGTTGGCCTGTTGAGTCTCACCACGTACATTTCTTTATAACAGTCACACTCCTCACCCTCTATAGATCTCTAAAATCAAATATTCTCTTTTCTTTCTTGACATGTTTCTGGAAATAACTCTAGCCCCTGTTGTCCACTTTGTTGGGGCTTCCCCAATTTTGTGCTTTCAAACATCCTACCTCAAAATCTACCTTTAACCCACAAACAGATCAATTCTCCTTTGACTAATGACCTGGGGTATTTCTTCCCTCCACTTATTTGTGCTTGGAATGCCAAAGTGCTGGCAAATGGATTCTTTCCACAGTGGAGGCTACACTGACATCCATAGTCAGCCTTTGCCCTTATCCGTTTCCTGGGCATGTCGAAGGTCCTAAGGCTTTGAGGAGCAGCCTGTGTTCCCAGTTCCCAGTGTGGGGTTCCCTGTTCTACTGACCTGAGACCCCTAGGCTGAGCCCAGTGGTCACCTTCTCTGATCACCAGGTAGCAGGGACCATGGCTGAGTCAGCAGCCAGCCCAAGGTACCCACGGAGTGGACCTGCTCAGGAGACTTGTGCTGAATAAAGAAAAGGATGAATGGAGATGCAATAATCAGAGGGTATTTTTCCTCCTTCCTTCCTTCTCTTAAAGAGAGTTAATAAGTGATGCCTTTTCTTTTTTTTTTGAGATAAAATTTATAGAATCAGCATTTTCCTTATCATAATGTTATTTTCAACATTTCAGAAATCTCAGTGTGTTGATATATTTTGGAAAAGTTGAAATTTCCTGATTTTTCTTCTAAAAAGCTCCATCAATCTATTTGTGGTGCATTTTATAATCAATTATCTATAATAGCTAATATGTATTGAGAGCCTTCAATAAACTGAATGCCAAGTCCTGTGGTTGGTGCTTCACATA
>JAQZBX010076035.1:0-14501 GCA_029593785.1 Cabassous unicinctus
TAACTTCAAAGAGAATGCTTACGCTTGCCAAAAAATAGAATATAAAAACTGTGCTTATCTTACAATAAAGTCAGTCGTCAATTCTCACTCAATCTGGTGTGCGACTCATCACTCTCGCCAACGCCCTTAACCACCTTCAGCCTGCTCCCTCGTGCCTCGGCTGGACCGCGGCAGAAATCTTTTTAAAAAAAGTAATAGAGCTCATGGGAATGAAAGACACAATAGGTGAGATCAAAAACACTTTAGAGGCATACAACAGCAGACTCGAAATGATAGAAGAAAGAATAAGTGACACTGAAGAAAGAACAGCTGAAATTGAAGAGAGAAAAGAATGGAAAAAATTGAGCAGGGGTTCAGGGAGTTGAATGATAACATGAAACACAACAATATACGTGTCATGGGAGTTCCAGAAGGAGAAGACAAGTGAAAAGGGGCAGAAAGATTATTTGAGGAAATAATAGCTGAAAATTTCCATAAAAGAAATGAACTTACATGTCCAAGAAGCACAGCATACTCCAATCAGAATAAATGCAAATAGACCTACTCCAAGACACATACTACTCAGAATGTCAAACGTCAAAGATAAAGAGAAAATTCTCAGAGCAGCAAAGGAGAAACAAACCATAACATACAAGGGATGCCGAGTAATACGTAGTGCAGATTTCCCATCAGAAACCATGGAGGTGAGAAGACAGTGGCATGTAACAATTAGGATACTGAAAGAGAAAAAATACCAACCGAGCATTCTTTATCTAGCAAAATTGTCCTTCAAATATGAAGGTGAGTTTAAAATATTCACAAACAAATAGAAGCTAAGAGAGTTCGTAAAAAAGAATGCACCTTTGCAGGAGATATTAAAGGAAACCAGTTGGCCTGGCAGGGGCCGGCGCCCACAGCAAAATAAATAAGTAAATAAATAAATAAATAAATAAATAAATAAAGGAAACCTTACAGCCTAAAAGGAAAAGACAGGAGAGAGAGGTTTGGAGGATACTATAGAAGAAAGAGTAGCAGAATGGATAACCAAAAGATTAAAAAGACAGACAAAAATAAGTTATAACACATGAAAACCAAAGAATAAAATGGTGGAAGTAAATAATGCATTTACAGTGATATCATTGAATATGAAAGGATTAAACTCCCCAATCAAACGATAGAGGCTGGCAGAATGGATAAAGAAACACAAGCCATCCATATGCTGCTGCAAGAGTCTTAGGTGAAAGGTTGGAAAAAGATACCGATGCAAACAGTAATCAAAAAAGATCAGGGGAAGCTATACTAACATCAGACAAAATAGAGACTTTAAATGCAAAAAATGATAAGAGATACAGAAAACCATTATACATTGGGAAGCGGCTGTGGCTCAATTGGTTGGGCTCCTGTTTACCATATGGGAGGCCCCAGGTTTGGTTCCTGGGGCCTCCTGGTGAAGGCAAGCCGGCCCGTGCGGCGCAGTGAGCCGGTGCAGCAAGATGACACAACAAAGGGAGACAAGCAGACAGAAAAATGCAAAGTAAATGCACACAAAAAGCACAAGCTGTAAGGCCAGGATAAATAAATAAAAATAAATCTTTAAAAAAAAAAAAAAAGCCATTATACCTTAATAAAAGGGACAATCCACCAGGGAGAATATCTATGTACCTAACCAGGGAGCCACCAAAATACATGAGGCAAACTTTGGCAAAACTGAAGGGAGAAATAGACATGTCTAAATAATAGTTGGAGACTTCAACATACCACTCACATCATTAGATAAAACAACTAGACAGAAAATCAACAAGGAAACAGAGAACTTGAACAATATGATAAATGAGTTAGACCTAACAGACACATATAGGAGGTTGCATCCAAACTCAGCAGGTTATACATTCTTCTCAAGTGCCCATGGATCATTCTCCAGGATCATTCTCCAGGATAGACCACATGTTAGGGCACAATGCAGCTCTCAATAAATATAAAAATTGAAATTATGAAAAGCACCTTCTCAGATCATAATGGAATGAAACTGGAAATCAGTAATAGACCAGAAAGAGGTAAATTCACAAATGTGTGGAGGCTGAACAACACACTCCTAAATAATCAGTGGGTCAAAGAAGAAATTGTAAGTGAAATTAGTAAATATATTGAGAGGAATGAAAACGAGAACACAACGTACCAAAACTTATGGGATACAGCGAAGGCAGTCCTGAGCAGGAAATTTGTAGCCCTAAATGCCTGTTTAAAAAAGAAGAGAGAGCTAAAATCAAAGATCTAACTGAACAACTGGAGAAACTAGAAAAAAGAATAGCAATCCACTCCCAAAGCAAGCAGAAGGAAAGAAATAATAAAGATTAGAGCAGAAATATAAAGTGATATCTGCAAACTACCTGCATTTTAATTCCTCAGATTGATCCATGTAAAAATTACCTGGAATAGGATGCAAAGCAGCCTGTTTTGTTCTTGCCCCTCAACAAGCATGAAGGCCCAGACCCAGTGGAAAATTTGAACCAATATACCCAACACATTACTTTTAATAAATGTAATTTAAAAGGTCCATATACACAGTATGACATTATGAGTTAACTAATGAATTTATGCATGGCATTAATTTAACATTAAAAATTATCATTGGCAAACAAAAATTATATTAGGAAGGAATTAAAATTAGTTGGACAAATGAAAAAAGAAACAAACAAAAAAAATTAGTTGGATATTACCTTAAAATTTGGCTATTATATCATGGTGCTCATGCAAATATTTTGATCTGATCCTGTCACAAGACAATATGTAATGGAGGTTTTTAAACAAGGTAACACTGATGGAAATTCTTAAGGCCCATAAAACTTGCTTGGACAATACCCCGGATATGCATCCGGGCCTGACCAATCACGTCACCATAGAATGATCAAAAGCCACCCCTAGTAAAGATTAGCCCCAACCCCCTTAACGCCGATGCTAACTGTGAACATTAGCTTCTGTAAGATTGCTTGCTTGCTTGTTTGCTCTGCTGGCTACGGATAAAACAGACATGCGTTTGAAGTGTACAATTGAAGCTGCCCATCACCCTTTCTGGCGCGAGAAAATTGACGCTTTGTTTTAGTTAACTAATCTGGTATCTGAGCACAAAAAAAAGTTGCTTAATCATGCTGACCCTGATAAAATTCCCTATAAAAACCCACCGCAGGAAGCCGGTGCTTCTCTCCATACTGCCCGAGGGGGCCCTGATTTAACCACATTGTCTGGGTGCTAAATTTCTTTCTGTAAGAAGTGCTCCACTTCAAATAAAGTAGATGGAATTTCATTCAACAAATATTTCTAAGGTTGCCTACAATATGCCAGGCATGAAAGAAGCAAGTCCAAAATCCTTTGTCCTCAGTTCTAAAATAAAAATTCTCTGAAAATTGTAAAAAAAATTTTATAACTTTGGTGTTGAAATTCTTTGGGTAGCATAATTTGACCTGAAATAGTATGGGGCTAAGTATAATCTTTATTTATTTCACTCGATGAGAATAACAACAAATTTTGCTGACAATTTTTAAGGTACTTGATTACTCAGCAACGCCCTTGACCCTGCTTAGTTAGTTTGAAGTATTGTTTTACTTTAATTTTTGAAAGAGGCAGTAAAATAAGGGGAAAACATTCAATATATATAAGTGGAATTTTAAAAATTTAATCCATACCAAGGAAGAAGTAGAAAGAAGATGAGAAAAATTAGAGAGACTGAAGGAAAGGGAAAATGCAAGCATGATATACAGATATGAGAGCAGGGATCATATTTTTTTTTTTATTTTCTGCCAAATACCCAGCATTTAACGCAGAGCCCAATGCAAAGTAGCTCAATGAACATTTATTTAATGAGAGGTACAGAAGGACAGGCACAGAAAATAGAAAAAAGACAGTCATGGAATAAACCACCAAGGGAAAACAAAGAGCATGTTCCTAAAACTGAAGACAGGGAGGGAGAGTGAGAGCCTGAGAGTGAGCAAATCATCAGAACAGAGAGAAGGAAAGAGAAAGACAAGAGCAAAGGGCAAAGACCTGGGAGTCTGGATTAGCCTGTTGAAAGCTCTATAAAGCCTAGACGCACATTAGAGGTCTGTTATCTATGATCTTTGAAATGCTAATTCACTGATAAAGACTTCTCACAACTAACATTCTATAGAGGAGACCTCTCGCCTGACCATAGCAACTTCCATGGAGGAAAAGGATTCTTTCAGTTGCACTGACAGTGACTGAAGAGATAAGGAGGAAGTCATGCCAAGGTCTGAGGTCATCTACCCTTTCTTTAGAATGAGTAAAAGATACCCCATCATTAGATATGTTTGCATTTGTACAGAGAACACTGTTCTTTTTCATGTCTCTTTGTTTAGCTTTAAGACTTGTGATATTGCCTATACAGGAGATACCTAAACCTTCACATTCTTCCATTGTTGATGTCTCCCTTTGTTGTTGTTGTTGTTCATTGTAAATTTTTATTTTTGCTGTTCAACACTGGGAGATTTTATCTAGGCAGTAGGGAATTGCAAGTGGGTCCTAGGCATCCTGAGTCTCCTTGTAATCAAACAGTAAATATTTGTTGAACAAAGAATTAAAGGGTGTGCTTCCTCTTTCCAAGGTATCAGAATCCATGGGGTTTGCTGGACTCTCGTGATTCCAAGCTCTTTTTCTCACAGGGAGGAGAATGAGGAAATCAAGATTACAATGAAATTTAGGTAGGTTCCTACCTAAGAAGGTGTAGCCCTGAGGTTTCCTAATTGTGTCCTTCTACCCAGTCTACATTTGATAGAGATAGTTTATACATCTCAATATTATCTTCCTCTATGGAAGAATGTACTTGCTTGCCCAAGGGACCCTGTTTGATTGCAGTCAAGAACATTTGGCGGGTAGGGTGTGATGAGGATTATGGGACATGAGCAATGGGAGAGCATGACTTTAGAATACCACCTGAGTAGTATACCGATGCCATTTGAACTGGAGATTTCCAATCACTAACATATCTCAGCCATTCCACTCCTGGTCTAGCAACATTAATAAATCTCTCTTCTTGACGAGACACCCAATCTAGAATATCTTTACAATTTCCCACATGGATGTTTCTAAAGCTTCCTCAGTATTATATCAGCAAGTGTCTATTTAATTCAACTAGTTGAATCACCTCTGTTTCAGAGACGCCTCATAGGAATATAAAATGTTTCTGGCAGTCTTTTTCTGGTCTAAGTACATGTGCCAGATACTAAGATATTAAGCCCATCAAAGAGCAATCTTTTTTTTTTTCCCGGCAATCATCCAATCATCTTATCACCAAAGAACAATCTACTTTTTTTTATAGCAATAAAAAAATAGTGAAATTGTGGTACATAGAACCACAAAGGGAGCTAGCACAGGCATAATTTCCTATATCCCTGGTTTAGACATTTGGCATGGATACAATTAACTAGGCTCTGGAATTCACCAAGGATATGGCTGGAGATCTTAGAAGGGATCACCCAGCAGAAAGACTCATAGCTCTTATCCTTCTTGCCATCTGATGTCATGAGCTCAGCCATCTGCATGAGCAGCTGCACATTTTCAGTTAGGTAGTACCTCCAGTCAGCAAATATTGCACAGGAAAAAATCCCAGGACTGCCAGCCAATAGAGTCATCCACAGCTCAGAGTCCAATTTTCTTGATCCCAGGTGAGCCCTGGGGGAGCAGACTCACACCATGAAGCACCTGTAGGCACCAAGCCCTCCAGCGTTCCTGACACCATGGCTCCCCCAAGGCCTCCATGAGCAATTGGGGTCACTTACCTTGATTTTCTGGGTTATTTCTACTGATGAACAGGTAAAGTAACAAGTCATTTTTTTTAATAAGCATAGGTAAAATATTTATTTACCATATTTTATTCATTTATTAATGATTTATAAATATGTTCATGATAAATAACCTATTATTACAACATGAATCTCTTTATTCATTATTAAAATAATCTCATCTTGTTTTTATTATTTTTAACAACTAATATACAGTGAGTGCTTACTATGTGCCTGACAATGTACTAAGCATATTACATGCATTAGCTCATTTAATTGTGACTACAACCTTGTGAGAGGGTAAATAACTTGCATAATCCTATATATAAAAAATAATTTGCATAATTTCATTCTACTGTGACAACAACACTGTGAGAGAATAACCTTTTATAATAAGGATCAGAATAATAATAATAATTAATCATTTGTGGAAAAGTAATAATTGTGGTAAAGTCCTAAATAAATAATGGCAGAAGAAAGAGTTCATTTCAATGGCAATTGGTAAAGAAAAATAGTAGATTGTAAACAGAACATATTATTAGAGATTTTATATTAAAATGGCACTGATATTCTATTGCATCAGTCATAAGAAATAGCAATTTATATACTTGCACAACACATTTTAATTCCCTTTTATATAATTCTAAAAATATTGCATGGAAAAATTAAAGACCAGACCCTAAGTAACAAATTCTGTTTAAGCCACAAAAAATAGAAATTCTAAAAATGAGTTTAAAATTTTCCTTTAGTAGTCTTCTTGAGAAAAAAAAATCTTACTGTGGTATTACATTTAAATATACTTTAATAAAATTACATACATCTAAGGATCTTCCTCAATGGTCAGAGACGATAAATTCAAAAGATAATTTCAAATTTTAAGCTTTTTAAAATTAAAACAATGCTAGACCTACAGGAAAACTTATTAGAATTTATATTTTCAAAGTTATACTTTTTCTTTAAGGGTGTTATAGCATGTTTTTAAGTGCTCAAGACTGGAAGTGAGACTTCCATGACTTGTTATCCATATAAACTTGGATTACTTAGCTTTGCTAAATGGGTTTAGCAGCTGTAAAAGTCAGATTAATAATAGTTCTACTTTACAGGGTTGTTTTGAAGATAAAAATAAAATTGATTATTTGGCTATAGGGAATTAAGTCTAATTACTGAAATGACAATTATATTTGCCTAGTCACATTTACAGAAGCCTATATTTTTATTACTAGAGGTTTTAATTATCAAATTTTTAAATTAGAGCTGAGTGGCAAGATTCCCAGAATTGTAGCATTTTAGAACAAAGTATGACATGGTATATTTAATAGCATTCATTATACTCATCTCTCTCTAAAAGCAATTCCTGAACAATTTTTAGTATGCTTACAAATTTGACATTCTGTAATTATCTCAAATATTCCAACAGAAATTTTTAAGTAAACGACTTCAGACAACCAGCAGAGCTGTTTGGGTTTCATAGTCAATTTGGAGACCCATGTGGGTTACCTAGTTACCTTTAATATCCATAAAGCTTAGATAAGAATATAAAACATATTATTTAGCTTCCAAATATCCATAGGCTATATTATTTTGAAATATTACTTAATATGTCATCTAATTTTTCTCACTTGATACCTTTCTTCTATGAGAAGCATTGCTAATATTGAAATAAGATTTGGGGGAGCAAATGTAGCTCAGTGGTTGAGCACCTGTTTGTCATGTACGAGGTCCTGGGTTTAATCCCTGGTACCTCCTAAAAAAAAAAAAAGATTTGGGGTGTTTTTGTGTGTGTGAGAGAGAGCAGTAACAGATTTACAGTAAAAATCATGCAGAAAGTACAAAGTTCCCATATACCTCTCCTCATACACACACTGTTTTCCCTATTATTAACATTTTGCATTAGTACAGTAACTTTGTTAGAATTGATGAAACAGTATTATTATAGTTATACCATTAATTTAATCCATAGTTAACATAAGGATTTGCGCTTTGTGTTGTACAGTTCTATTGGTTCTTTTTTTTTTTAAGTCTGTTAACATACACAACCTAAAATTTCCCCTTTTGTCCACTTTCAAATATACAGTTCAGTGTCCATTATGTTCACAATATTGTGCCACCATCACTATCATCCATTTCCAAAACTTTTCCATCAACCCAAACAGAAACTCCCCACAAATGAAGTATTAGCTCCCCATTCCCCACCCTCACCTGGTCCCTGGTAACCTGTATTCTACTTTTTCACTCTTTGAATTGGCATCTTCTAATTATCTCATATGTGTGAGGTCATACAATATTTGTCCTTTTGCGTCTTGCTTATTTTACTCAATATAATATCTTCAAGATTCATCCATGTTGTCGCATATATCAGAACTTCATTGCTTTTTAAGACTGAATAATATTCCATTTTGCTTATCCATTCATCTGTTGATGGACACTTGGGTTGCTTCCACCTTTTGGCACTTGTGAATAAGACAGCTCTGAATATTGGTGTGCAAATATCTGATTGAGACTCTGCTTTCAATTCTTTGGGGTTTATACCCAGAGATGAGATTGCCGGGTCAGATGGTAATTCTATAATTTGCTCTCTGAGGAACTGTCAAACTGTTTCCCACAGAGCCAGTATCATTTTACATTCCTCCATCCTCTCCAACACAGATTTTGGGCTTTTTAAGGAAAAAGGAACATTCATTTATGAAAAGAAACTGAATCCTAAGTGGCTAGATCTGAGAACACCTTGCCAAACCAAATTAGCAATTTTCTCAGTTTCCTGGTATGGTGCGCCCATTGTTAAAAAGTGGCTTCTACATTAGCTATTCAAAAAGGGCTTAATTTTGTATAAAGCAGCTTTCACTTCAGAGCCTAATTAAAAGTCACTACTCAATTATTTATGTACCACTGAAGGTATTCAAATGATTTAGAAAGAACTAGTGAGTAACATTTTACAGATTTGGACCCACTGGCACATAATAACTTAGGGTAGATTCAATATGCTATTATGACTTTACTTCCTTGGCTTTGGGTCCATTAGCCTTTAGAGAAAGCTGCCAGCTAATGTGCTCTCTGATGAGATCAAAAGCTAAGGACATGCTGGAAGCATTCTGAATACTCACTTAAAAGTCCAGGGAAATTTGAAACTCTGGAAGTTTTACCAGCTCAGAGGAGAACAATGGTGCCGATAATAGAGATTTTAAAAAATCAAGTAATTATCACATCCAAGGGAGGAAGACTCAGTTATAGAATGCAAAAGGACATCTGCAGCTCCTTGGTGACCACGTCAGCTCTGGGGATGTTGGTGTCTCCAGGGCCTCCAGCCCTGAGCAGCTGCCTCAAGTGCTTCTGAAGGGAGAAGAGTCTAAGAGCATGACTACGAGCCCCCCAAAGAGTGACACGAGGGAAGCGGGAGTGGCTCAGTCGATAGAGCCCCCGTTTACCATATGGGAGGCCCGGGGTTCGCTTCCCGGGGCCTCCTTGTGAGGGCAGGCCGGCCCGCGCTGCGCGAGGGGCTGATGCAGCGGGACCTCACAGCAAGGGGAAGATAAGCAGACACGGAGAAGACACACAGCGAATGGACACAGCAAGCACAAGCAGCAAGTGGGGGATAAATAAATAAATAAATAAATCTTTAAAAAAAAAAAAAAGAGTGACACGAGCACTCACCGCTCCTCTCTGATGCCTTAATGAGAAGTGGTTTACCATCTGCACATCTACTGCAGCAGCCAGCTACAGAGGGTGAAGCCACCTATCATGGGCAAGGGGTCTAGGGAAGTATGGAGGAGTTGCCTTCTAGACGTCTAAGAAGCAAGTAGAGTAGCTTTTGGGAGTGCGGAGCCCAGAGACCCACTGGGGGGCTCCGGCCAGGTACAGTTCCAAGAAGCAAATCTGAATTTTTGTCTTTACATACATGGTATACCCAAAGTCTTGGTTCAGTTTTAAGTTTTAATAACCTAAGTAGTATAAATGCTGCAAACTTGAAAAATAAGCATCATTTGGAAGACATTATTTAAATTTCTCTAGACTTATTTGGTTTGGGGGTATTTAAAAAAATAAATGTCTATTTTTTTGTTTTAGTTCTTCTGAAATGCAGACATTGACTAAAACAAAAGATTAACTTTAAAAATGTATTCTTTAGGGAGCACATGTGACTCAAACAGTTGAGCACCCACCTCCTACATGGGAGGTCCTGGGTTTGGTTCCTGGTGTCTCCTAAAGAAAGCAAGCAGACAATGAGCAAAAAATACTAAAAATCATTGAATTGTACACTTAAAATGTGTGAATTATAAGGTTTGTGAACTATATGTCAATAAAATTATTTTTTAAAACATTATTTAAACATTCTTAAAACTACATAAAGTAAAAATTTTGAATAAATTTTCAAATGAGCTTTTTTGGAATTTTGAAGTATTTATACTTCTGAAATTATTAAATCTGAAAATTGCACTAAGATTATTGAGACACCCTGTAGTTTGCAGCTTTACTTCATTTGTGGCTGATGATGTGCTCAGTTAGTGGGGTGTAGGTTAGCTGAAGTGTGACTGCTCTAAAAATCTATTTTGCAAATGAACTTCAATAAAACTTTGAAACACTTGATAACTTAAAAGTATGTATGGGTTTGAAATCCATGTGCATTATCACAGAAATTTCAATATTACATTTGGCAATGAAAGGCATTAGATTCTTAAAATATCATTTCAAATGTTATATATTTTTAAGTGGTTGTAAGAATTGGTTTAATTTCTTTCACTTTTAATTATGAAAATTCCAAACATGTGAAAAAAAAAAGAGAGAAGATGAAACAACAGGGCATTCACATATAAAATAATGAAGCTGGACCCTTATGTCATACCATATCCAAAAATTAACTCAAAATGGATCAAAGACCTGAATGTAAGAGTTAAAACCATAAAACTCTTAAAAGAAAACAAATGGGTAGCTCTTCATGACCTTCGTTTTGGCAGGGTTTCTTAGATATGATACCAAAAACACAAGCAACAAATTTTTTAGAAATGATAACTTGGACTTTATCAAAATTAAACTTTTTTTCTCAATAACATCCTTTTTGATCTAGAATTGGAAGTTGTTTTTTTTTTTTATTTTCATTTTTGTAACATATATAGAACCTAAAATTTTCCCTTTAGCCCCATTCAGATATGTAATTCAGTATTGTTAATTACATTCACAGTGTTGTGCTACCATCACCATCAACCATTACCAAAACTTTTCCATTACTCCCTACAGAAATTCTATACAAATTAAGTTTTAACTCCCCGTTCCTTACTCCCTCCTCAGCCACTAGTAAACTGTTTTCTAGTTTCTGACTCCATAAATTTGCTTATTTTGATTATTTCATATAAGCAAGATGATACAATATTTGTCCTTTTGTGTCTGGCTTATTTCACTCCATGTGATGTCTTTAAGCTTCATCCATGTTGTTGCATGTATCAGAACTTTGCTCCTTTTATGGCTCCATAGTATGTATATACCAAATTTTGCTTATACATTTATCTAACAGACATTTGGGTTGCTTCCACCTTTTGGGAATTGTGAATAATGCCATTACACACATCGGTGTGCAAATAACTGTTCGAGATTCTGCTTTCAATTCTTTTGAGTATATACTAGAAGTGAGATTTCTGGATCATATGGTAATTCTATAATTAACTTCCTGAGGAACTGCCAAACTATTTTCCACAGTGGCTGCACCATTTTACATCTCTACCAGCAATCAATGAGTGTTCCTGTTTCTCTACATCCTCCCCAACATTTGTTATTTTCCTTTTTTTTTTACCAGTAGCAATTCTAGTGGGTGCCAATTGGTATCTCATTGTGGTTTTGGTTTGCATTTCCCTGATGGCTAATAATGTTTAGCATCTTTTCATGTGCTTTCTGATCCTTTGTATATTTTCTCTGAAGAAATATCTATGCACGTCTTCTTCCCATTTTTAAAAAAATTAGCTTGTTTATCTTATGCTGTTGAGTTGTAAGATTTCTTTATATATTTGGGATATTAAACCTTTATGAGATATGTGGTTTCCAAATATTTTCTCCCATTCTGTAAGTTGTGTTTTTACTTCTATGATGAAGTCCTTTGATGCACAAAAGTTTTAAATTTTGATGAGGCCCCATTTATATATTTTATTCTGTGTTGCTCATGCTTTTGGTATAAAGCCTAAGAAACTAATGCCTAACATAAGATCCTAAGATCCTATGTTTTCTTCTAGGAGTTTTGTAGTCCTGGTTCTTATATTTAGGTTTTTGATCCATTTTAGTTAATTTTTGCATACAGTGTGAGCTAGAGGTCTCCCTTCATTCTTTTGCCTGTGGATATCCAGTTTTCCCAGCACTTGAAACAACTGTTCTTTGCCAATTGAGTGGACTTGGTTGGCACCCTTGTCAAAAATCAATTGGCAGAGGCCATGGGGCCAGTACCCTCGCGAGATTGTGGAATTAAATGAGGGAATCTGATGCTTACATCAGACTCATCATGCAAATGTGATGATCAGAATCATCATGCAAATGTGGAGGAGTCTGTAAAGAAGATGGAAATGGTTTGAAATGTGCATGCCAATTTCAGTGCCATACAAATTACATTCCCGACCGTGGATCAAATGGAGTCACTTATCAAAATGAATGTTTTCTCAAAAGGGCTGCTTGTAAACATGAGAAAGAGAGAACGGTAGTAGCAAGAGGACCGTGCTACTCCAATAATGGCTATGGATCTGGAGAAGGAGAAGACAACGGGTCTGGGGCAGAAGTTCACAGAAAACACTCCAAGTGTGATCCTTGCAAATACAAAGCCGAGTGCGATGAAGGTGCAGAAAATGTTGAGTGTGTGTGTAATATAGATTGCAGTGGATACAGTTTTAATCCCATGTGTGCTTCTGATGGGAGTTCCTAGAACAACCCGTTTTGTGTGAGAAGCATCTTGTATAAAGTGAGAAGAGATTGATATAAGACATCTTGGCCATTGTACAGACACAGATGACACTAGTTTGTTGGGAAAGAAAGATGATGGACTGCAATATTGACCAGACCTGAAAGATGCTAGTGATCAAAGAGAAGATGTTTATATGGGAAACCACATGCCTTGCCCTGAAAACCTCAATGGTTACTGTATCCATGGAAAATGTGAATTCACCTATTCTACTCAGAAGGCTTCTTATAGATGTGAATCTGGTTACACTGGAAAGCACTGTTAAAAGACAGACTTTAGTATTCTCTACATAGTGCCAAGTAGGCAAAAGCTCACTCATATTCTTATTGCAGCAATTATTGGAACTGTGCAGATTGCCATTATAGTGGCTACTGTCATGTGCATGACAAGAAAATGCCCTAAAAACAATAGAGGGCATCAACAGAAGCAAATCCTAGATCATTTTATTTCAGATACGTCATCCAGAATGGTTTAAACGGATGGCTTTTATACGTACATTGACTATGTGATGTACATTTATTATGTATTTTTTTTAAAGAATGGAAATATTTATTTCAGATGCCTTATTTTTGGACATATTTAGTGTAGTAGTGCTGTTGGTGCATATTTAGAAATATTTGGCTACAACAGCTTGGACTCTTTAGTAGTCTTTGTTTTATGGTTTTAAATACAGAAATTGATTTCATGAATTTGTAACACATGGTAATTCTAAGACTCATTCTTTACCCATGGAATGTAATATTTTTACAAAGTTGGACCACTTCACAAATGATTATCATGTCAAACCCACTGCTTCCACAGTGACCACAGCAGATGACAAAGCATGAATTCGAAAGGAAAATATGTTTACAGATTACTTTTCTTACACAAAAAATCTAGAATACACTGAGTTTAAATAGACATTTAAATGTTTTTGAGATTAAGTAATTGATTTTTTAGACACTGCCAATTGCATGATCTGTAAAGCTGTGTGTGTTAGATGTAAAATATCTATAAGCTGTTATGGACGGGAGGTTGATTGCTCCCCTCTTTGAAAAACTAATTCTAACCATTTGGAAAAGTATCTGGTGGTAATGACGGAACAGATTGCTGGAAAGTAGATTTAGATATTGTGAAAACAGGTTGTTTAACAAACAGATTGGAAAAAAGCCCACTCAGTTAAACTACTTTAATATGCATTCATTTGTAAAGAAAATATTTTTTAAATATAAATAAACAAATTGTTTCAGTGTGAATAAAATGCAAAAATGATTGTTAATGATCGGTGCTCTTAAAATGAGCTTAAATAATGATCTAAGACCTCTTCCCAAATTTGTTCTGTCATTATAGCTATTCTAATAGATTGTGGTGTTTAAAGATCTGAAGTGTGAGTAGAACGTATTCAGCTGTTTACCATGTAGTTTGGATATTCAAAATTATGCATGTAGAATTTAAGAATGTGTTTTAAATTAAATATTAATTTTAATATTTGGTTTGGAAAAGCATATTATAATATAATGCTTTAACTATTAAAAAAAAAATCAATTGGCAAAAGTACACCGACAGGGGGGCGAATGTGGTTCAAATGGTTGGGCGCCTGTCTGCCATATGGAGGGACCTGGGTTCGATCCCCGGGACCTCCCAGTAAAATAAAAAAAATATGCTCTGTGTGCCAGTGAGCCGCCAGGCCCCGGGAGCCATGCAGCAAGATGATGACGTAACAGGAGAGAGACACAGGGGAGAGACAAGACGAGATGCTCTGAAAGCTCCAAAAGCTCCGAAAACCAGGAGCCGAGGTGGCACAGATGGCAGAACACCTCTCTCCTACA
>JAQZBX010076036.1:0-14500 GCA_029593785.1 Cabassous unicinctus
TCCTGTATTTCTAGATAGTTTTTCTTAGGAATTTATACAATAACTTCTTAGTGGTGGGTTCATTCCACTCTGCTTCCTCCTACTGACGTCTGCAATATGCAGAGTCCTTGGAGACATTTACTAATGTTTCTTTGCCAGCAAGCATGCTTTTTGAATGCTTAACCCTTTATGCTCTGACTCTCAGCATCTTCTCCAACAAGGGATGTACATACTGGAGGTCCCTAGTCATTGGCTGAATCCGACATTGCACATATATGGAGTAAAGAAGGGGGGAAAAAGGCTTACCAAATAGCAGCAGCTTGAGGACAGAACACAGGTATAAGAGTACTAACAGTGATAGAGACATTGGAGTTTCTAGAGTAAGGACACATCTTTAGCACCCTGGCCAACTAGCTAAGAGAACAAAAAGTTTTCACCTTAGGATAAGAGCCATGTACTAGAGTGGGGTCTATTTCTAGAACCCATCACAACAAAGCCTGAAACCAAACCCTGAAATCCTTACATGATTTAGAGTAAAAGAGTACTGCCAAATAAGTGGGACTTGGTTTAATAGCTTGATATTTATACATATCCACACTTTAAAAGCCTAAAACTAAATCCTGACATGTGTCAGAAAAAATATCAGTATTAGAATCCTTTCAAATAAGAGAAGGTTGGGAAACATTTTTGCCAATTCCTCTGAAAGTCATAACAATCCTATATGTGTATGTACCTGATTACAGAGCTTCAAAATTATAAAGCAAAAACTGAGAGAATTAAATGGAATATAAACAAATAAACATAGATGTTTAAAGAGCACTCATTCAAAAGAAGAAGAAAAATTTTTTAAAGAATATTGAAAAATTAATTGCAACAGCTTGAACCAATATGGCCTAATTGTCATTATAAAAAACACCATAAAACTGGAGACTACACACTCTTCTTAAGTGTAGATAGTCTTTTCACCAAAATAAAGTATATGCAGGGAAGTACAATGTCTCAGTAAAATTTGCAAGCCTAAATCTAACCAACTATATTTTAAAAGAAGTCTAAAAAAATAAAACCAAACAAACAAAAATAAATCTAACCACTTATATTTCACGGTCACAGCAGAACTAAATCAGTAATCAGTAACAGTAAGATAATTTAAAAATAACCAAATATTTGGAAATTATATAATATATTTTTTAAAAGCTATGAGTAAAAAAATAAATACCAAGCAATATTAGGAAAAATAAAAACACAGCATAAAAAACTTAGGGAACCTAGCAAAAAATGGTACTTGGAAGAAAAAAGCATTGCTTTAAATGTTTATATTTAAAAAAAGAGGAGATGATTAATATCAGTAATAAAAATTTTCACTTTACAATGGTAGGAAAAAGAGTAATGCAAGGCTAGCAATAAGTAAATAAAGTATAGAAATAAAGCTATAAGTGGACCCAATGTACAGAAAAATGGATCAAATAAAGAGAAGGAAAATTAGCACAGCCAAAAGTAAGCTCTCACAAAAGTCTGAGAAAAATCACTGGTAAGACTAATCAAGAAAAGTAAAAGAGAGACAATACCAATGGTCAATCCTTTCACATGAATTGATTACAAAAACAGGGATAAAACAGTGTCCTAAACCATGATCATTCCTGCCGTGTATCCATGAGCTCCTGATCTCTGGATTGGGGCCTTCTCTGGTCTTCCCTTGTGTTCTTCTCTATCTTTTCCTAAAGACCAGCTTAATGAATCCACATAAACTGTAACCCAAAGCCTGCCAGAGAACCATGAACACACACATATGTGTCTGTGGTCTCACTCCAGATCCGCCTTGCTTTTCTTTGACTTACTCTTGCTTTGTTGGAGTTATTCAGATGGTTTTCAAATTCAGATTTCAACACTCTCCTTTTTGACCCCAATTTGGATTAACCTAACTAGCTTTCATCTTTCCTTTAGATGACCTCAGATCATCTACCAAACTTAGCTCATCTCTTGGGATCCTTTTTCCAGTTATGGCCTTATCCTTCTTGCAGATAAGCTAATGGAGTACCACAGTCTGCTTGCGGATTGGCACCATTTATTTGGTATGTCAGGGCTGAAATGCTTCAGAGCACATCTACTGTCCTTAAGAGAAAAAATACATTGCAGGAAAAAAGTGATTATCAGTCCCTCAACTCATCTAGAGGCTCAGAGCGCTTGCAGAATTTGCAAGACTTCATTGTTGAGATATGAGCCCATTAATCCTGCTTATCTGTGAATTATTCAGAAAGGCAAGAATAATCATAAAATTCAATCATAGAAGAAATGAGTCCTAGTCATGGTCAAGAGAGCAACTAGTGCAAAAATCATTTCCAAATGCTCTATGGAAGATTTACATATTCATAATGATTTTATTCCTCTATTACACCCCAGCTTTATCACCTACTAATTAATTAATCACTGTGTGCTATAACCACAAGCAACTTTGCAGCAGACTTTCCTTCATCCAGCAGTCAAGTACTGATAGCAATAGATGACCCTACTAAGATCTCCTGTCACTGGCACTCTGTGATTAGGAAAGGTGGGAGAAGCTGCTGGCTGACTCACGTTTCCTTGTTATATCTCACGTGAGCTTCAATTAAGGGACTTTGGTTCCTACTGATCCACAAAGTCCATTGGATAAGAAAGTTCTACTGTTGGAACTCCTTTTAGCAACTGACATTTGCAAGTAAATAAATTAAGGGATAACTTTGCTCTGTTTTTCCACTGTGACTAAGATTTTAGAGGAAAGAAATTGTTCCACTTTTCTGCCTCAGGAAATCGAAAGTAAAGAACCTTAACGGAAGGAGACTCAGAAAAAATTTATAACCTCTCTCAGGGGAGTAGCACCGTATGAGATACCCCGCACGAGTCAAGCTTTTAAGCGACTATGACCACTGCCATTTTTCTTGTTATCTTTCCCAATACTTTATTTTCCTCTGCCTTTCACAAGATTGTAATATCCTGCAGTTCAGTCTCTGAGAGCTTTACTAATTTGCTTCTTACTCTAACAAAACAAACAGTGATTCCTGCATTTCTGAAGACGAGCTCAAGGTCTGGACTACTGTGGAAGGAGTTTCCGATGAGGTGAGTGCTGTGAGGATTTCTGTAGGGAAAGAGCTGCTACCTAGTGATTAACCACAAGCTCACTAGGGGGAGTATTTGTTATGGAGTCTTCGTTGGGAGGAAAAGGCTGGTATCAACTATATTCAGAAAAGTGAAGAGTAGTAGCTTGATGCTAATCTTTCACCTACCTAGGCAAATAGTAGACATCTTTTATTCTACCTCAATTGAGGCCTGAGCAAAGGGAAATGCATTTTTATCAATTATATTGTGACATATTCATAAAGCATACAATTCATCATCCAGAGTGTACAATCAATGGCATTTGGTATAATCATAGAGTTGTGCATTATCACTCCAATCAATATTAGAGTATTTTCATTACTCAAAAAAAAAAAAAAAAAAGAAAAGAAAAGAAAAGAAAAAATCAACAAAAGATAAAAAGAAACAAATGAACACAAAAACCCTACCAGTATTCACCTCTCAAGTTCTCTATCTTTCTCCTCTCATACATAACTGCTAATCTAGTTCCATCTCTGCAATTCATTTGTATTTACATTTTGCATAGAAGTAGTCAAACAATATGTAGTACTTTTTGTCTAGTTTTTCATACTTAGCATACTTCCTTTTTCACAATTGATGGAATATTAGTAATATATTACTATACACTCTTGTCCATAGTTCTTTTTGGATGTATTTTTGCCCAAATATTACCCTGGCATTAGCCTCTTGTAACATTAAAATACATTTGTTCTGTTTCAGAGAAAAACATTTTTATGTATGCTCTATTTACCATATTTATTTTTCACAAGAAGGCTCGCTGTGCTATATGGTCCCATGTTTTATCTCTTAGTTTTCCTTCTAGTGATATACATGTCCTTAGACTTTCCCTTTCAATCACTATCATACATATGTATGATACTAATTACAAATCCTATGATGTGCTTTCACCATTTCTATTCATTTCCAAACATTTACAAACAACCTTTTTTTTTTTTTTTTACCAGTTCTGCACAGATTAAACCTCAGCTTTCCATTCTCTAACCACATTCTATTCTCTGGTGACTTATATTCTAGCTATTAACTTCTTGAGTTTGCTCATTATATTTAGTTCATAATAGCAAAATCATACAATATTTGTCCTTTTGTGTCTGGCTTGCATCACTCAACATAATGGCCTCCAGGTTCATTGTGTTGTCATATGCTTTTCATTTCTTCTTACAGCTGAATAATATTCCATCATGTATATATAGCACAATATGTTTATCTATTCATCAGATGATGGACATCTGGGTTGTTTCCATCTTTTGGTAATTGTGAATAATGTCACTATGAACATTAGTGTGCAGATGTATGTTTGTATACCTGTGCTCAGATCTTCTTGGTGTATACCTAGTAGTGGTATTTCTGGGTTACATGGCAGATCTATATCTAACTTCCTTAGGAACTGCCAAACACACTTCCACATTGGCTGTATCATTTTACATTCCCACCAACAGTGAATAAGTGTTCCACTCTCTACACATCTTCTCTAACACTTAAAGTTTTCTGTATTTTTAGTAGTGGCCATTCTAGTAGGTGTGAAATGATATCCCATTGTTGCTTTGATTTGCAAAGGAGATGCATTTTGACTATAGTAGATTTAAAATTAATTACCTGGGTATCTTTTGACATGAGATGTTTTTTAGAGGAAGATTTTGTGTTTCTTGGCTGGAGGATGAGGAGGAAATTTGGTGTCTATAGTGGGGTCTTGGTTTTGATAAGACAATACAGTAGCCTAAGAAAACCATCATGTGATAATAATTAGTAAAAAAATTAATGTGGATATAAAGCCATATTATATGGTATTATCCCAATTTTATAAAACACGTACACAAACACAGTTATTTAAATACATGATGTCTTAATTTTTTCATATGTATATTCAACATTTACTTTGCTGTATTCTATCCCATATATTACAGACATTCTTTCTATCCTTTGGAGATTGCCCCCTGCTTTCCTCAAATTCATAGCTAAACTTCATTGGTAAGAGTTGGTAGGGCAGAGGCAGGTGGAAACAACTACATTTGTATCTGCCATTTGGAATACTTTAGACTTTCTGTAGAGCCTGGTACATATACATTTCATATATGCTTGAGAGGAATGTTTAAGTTTTTTTTATTTATTGAAGTATATCACTCATACATGAACATATATAAACAATAAGTGTATAGCAATAGTTGTGAACTCACAAAATAAACATACATGACATCATACAGGGCTCTCATAACTCACTCTACTACCAATACCTTGCATTGTTGTTAAATATTTTTAACTAATGATTGGTTAGTAGTAATATTTTGAGGATGCTCTTCAAAGTACTTCCCCCCAACCCACCCTATTATTATTATTATTTTTATATCATTTATACATGAACATACATAAACAGTAAGTGTATAGTAAAAAGTTGTGAACTTACAAAGGAAACATTTATAACATCACCAGGGGTCCCATATATCAACCCTCCACCAACACCTTGCATTGTCGTGAGACATTTGTTACAAATTATGAAAGAATATTGTCAAAATCTTACTACTAATTATAGTCCTTACCTTACATTTTCCTCCCAACCCATTGTGGAAGGAATTTTAAACATTTTTATGACAGAAGCTGTAAACTTACAAAACAATCATGCACATGTGCAGAATTCCCAAACAACACCCCTCTATAAACACACCACACCGTGGTGGAACATTTGCCACAGATTATGAGATAATATCATCCGATTATTACCAGATCCACAGTGTACATTTGGCACACATTTTCCATACTCCCCCATTATCAACACAGTACATCTTTGGCATAGATGTAAGAATGCTACATTATCACTATTAACCACCATAGGTCACTCAAGTTATATTTTTCCCATGCTTCTCCACATTCCCACCACCTACAATAGTGATTTACATCTACCCTAGCTCACAAAGGACACTCTTGCATCTGTACCATCAACCACAATTTTCATCTACCTCTGGGTTTACTGTGCTATTCAGTCCCTAGATTATTCTCTAGCTTTCTGATAATTGGCATTTACATCCCTAGACTACCATTTTCAGCCACATTCCCATTTATAAACCAGCTGTGAATCACTATAATGTGTTATGATCAACTCTGTACATTTCCATACTTTTACAGTAAAGCTAATTCAAACTGCTACATACATTAAATATCAGTAGGCCATCTCAGTCCTCTTCTTATCTCCTTTAAGAATCTACCACCTACCACCAGGTCTTGAGGATAGTTTCCTACATTTTCTTCTAGAAGCTTTATGGTTTAGGTTTTTGATCCATTTTGAGTTAATTTTTGTATAAGGTGTGAAATAGGGGTCTTCCTTCCTTCTTTTGGCTATGAATATCAAGTTCTCTCAGCACCATTTGTTGAATAGGCTGTTCTGCCCGAGCTGGGTGGGTTTGACAGGCTAGTCAAAAATCACTTGACCATAGATGTGAGGGTCTGTTTTTTAACCATCATTCGGTTCCGTTGGTCGATATGTCTGTCTTTATGCCAGTACTATGATATTTTTTTTTTACCACTGTAGCTAGGTAACACAACTTAAAGTCCAGAAATGAGAGTCTTCCAACTTCGCTTTTCCTTTTTAAGATGTTTCTGGCTATTCAGGACACCTTGCCCTTCCAAATAAATTTAATAATCATGGTTTCCATTTATTTAAAAAATGCTCCTAGAATTTTTAGCAGGATTGCATTGAATCTGTACATCAATTTGAGTAGAATTGGCATCTTAATGATATATAGTCGTCCAATCCATGAGCATGGAATGTTCTTGCAATTATTTAGGTCTTTTTAACCTTTCTCTTAACAATGAGTTGTAGTTTTCTGAATAAAAGTGCTTTACATTGTTGGTTAAGTTTATTCCTGAATATTTGGGTTTTATCTGTCATATGTTATTTTCACCACTCTTTTGACACTTTTAGTTACTTTTATTGATATAATCTTCATTTCTAGACTCTCTTCCAGGCCTCTGTCTGTAGCACACCCTTTAGTATTTCCTGCAAAGCGGGTCTCTTAGTTACAAACTTTCTCAGTTTCTGTTTATCTGTCAATATTCTAAACTCGCCCTCATTTTTGAAAGACAATCTTGCTGGATATAAGATTTTTGTTGGAAGTTTTTCTTTCGCATTTTCTTAAATATATCATACCGCTGTCTTCTTGCCTCTATGGTTTCTGGTGAGAAATCAGCACTTAATCTTATAGGGTATCTCTTACATGTTATGCATGGCTTTTCTTTTGCTGCTCTCAGAAGTCTCTCTTTGTCTTTGGCATTTGTCATTCTGATTTTTATGTGTCTCAAAGTTGGTCTATTTGGGATTTTTTTTGGGTGGGAGTATGTCATGCTTTTTGGACATGGATATCTATGTCCTTCAATAGAGTTGGGAAATTTTCTACTATTATTTCTTCAAATATTCCTTCTGCCCCTTTTCCCTTCTCTTCTCCTTCTGGGACACCCATGACACATATGTTTGCATATTTCTTGCTGTCACATAGTTCCCTGAGACGTTGTTCAAGTTTTTCCAGCCTTTTCTTCATCTGTTCTTTTCAATATTCACTTTCAGAGGCCAATTCTTCAAGCTTACCAATCCTTTCTTCTGCCTCATCAATTCTGCCATTATATGATTCCAGTGTATTTTTTATTTCATTTATTGCACCTTTCATTCCCACAAGATCTGCTATTTTCCTGTGAATGCTTTCAAATTCTTATTTGTGCTCATCCAATGTCTTCTTAATACCCTTAATTTCTTTAGCCATCTCATTGAATTTATTAAGGAGATTTGTTTGAACATCTATTAGTTGTCTCAATTCCTTTATGTCATCTGGAGGCTTATCTTGTTCCTTTAACTGGGCCATATCTTCCTATTTCTTGGTGTGGATTGTAATTTTTTGTTGGTGTCTTGGCATCTGGCTTACTAGAGTATTTATTCTGGGTCCAGTTTTTCTCTTTAGTTAGTTTAGGGCTTCCTACCCTTTCTCTCTTGCTGGTTGTGTAATAGGAGCCAAGGATGTAGTTGGTCCTATAAGCTATGGAGGCTCAAGCTGCCTTCATTACCCTAAGGACCAATGACTCTTCTCCAAGCTTTCTCCTTTGCCAGGTGTAGGGACAGAACCACCGCTGTGTGGAATAATCCAACTCATGCAGGCCTAGACTGTAATTGCCCAGAGAGACTGATGAAGCTTCACATCCCTTTCTCCCCTGCCTGGGGTGGGGATGGAGCTGCAGGTGTGAGCAGCAATCTATGCAGTGCAGGTCCAAGATGACTGCAGTTGCCCCAGTAGACTTCCAATTGTTCAGTCTGTGCAGCTAAATGTACCTGCAGTTACCTGGATAGGCTGATGCAGGGCCTGCCAGCTTCCTCCCTGCTAGGCTAGGGCTGCAGGCCAATCTGGGTGAAAGAAACCAGTCTCTAACATCACTGTGATTTCCAGTCAGCCCGGCTCCCCCTCATGCTGGGGGTGGAGTCAAAATGGCAGCTATCGGCCTCCTTCTGATTTGGACAGGCTCAAACCTTAGCTGTTCTTAGGGTTATATTTTAGACAGCCAAATTTACTAATCAGTAGCTGGAATCAGTGGCCAACCATCTCTTCCTCCCCTGTTTTTGGGAAATGGAGATTCCAATTCCTGACAAAGAATAGCTCCTGGGGTGGCTTGTGCTGCCAAAGTAGGATGATCACTGGCCTCTGTAGCGTGGCCTGTAGTTTCCCAGAGAGGCTGGCGCTGCTCCCCCCAGCTTCCTCCCTACCCAAGGTGGGCCTGGGGCTTAGGCTAGAGCTGCAATCTGGTCTAGATGGAAAGAAGCCAGTCCCTACCAGCACTGTGATTTTCAGTCAACCCCGTTTCCCCTTGTGCCAGGGGTGGAGTTAAGATGGCAGCTGCCGGCAGCCTTTTTCTGACTTGGACAGGTTCAAACTTCAGCCGTTCTTAGGGTTATCCTTTAGCCAGCTGAGTTTACTAATCAGTAGCTGAAGTTGGTGCCCAACTTCTCTTCCTCCCCAATTTTTGGGAAATAGAGCTTCCAATTCCAGCTGCAGAACAGCTCCCAAAGCGGCTTGTGCCTCCAGTGGAGGATGCTCACTGGCCTCTGTGGCGTGAAGGGCTCTATTTATGAATCTTCTCCACAGATGGGCAGTCTCCTCCTCCCAATCTTTCAAGGATGTTGCAGGATGCACTTATGGTCTCCTGGAGCCCCCAAACAAGTCCTCTAGATAGCTCTGGGTAATCACCAAGTGCCCTGTAGCAGGAGCTGATTCTAGGAGTTCTTTACTCTGCCGCCATCTTGCTGGTTGTTGGGAATGTTTAAGTTTGTTTTTTTTTTAATTAACATTTTGCTTTTATTTTTATTATTTTCATCCTGCTTTCTTTGAATTTAGTTTTACATTTTCTATTTATACATTTTCAATTTTTCTTATTTTTAAAAACGAGGATATTAAATTTGTAATATAAGAATAGCACACATTTTAAATGTTCTTTATTCTCTCTGTGTTAGGTAAAGCTTGCTATTTAAGCTTGTTAATTGTTTTGTATAAGTTGTCTAAATATTTGTTGATTGTTCCTTTTCTTTGTTAATTCAGCAATTGAGATATGCAAAAAAAACTCTAGCTATATTCATGGTTTCATCAAATTTCCCTATTAGTTCTCTCAGTTTCTAATAACAAACAACATATATTATTATTAGGTACATACATAAAGTAGAACTGCTGTATCTTCCTGGGAATTGAATATTTTACCATCATGTAGTAAATCTCTCCTGATGATACTTTTTATCCTGAAGTCTATTTAAAAACCACACTAATACAGACAAACTGCTTTCTTTGAATTGCTTTTTGCATGAATAAATTTTTTCCAACTGTTTTTCAACATTTAAATGACCTTTTGTCAGTAACATATTTGTAGATTTTTCAAAATCCATTTTAATAAGCTTTGTCTCTTAACGGATTTTGCCCTTAATGTATATTCTGTTGAATGTTATATTTTGACTAGTTCCTGTCATCTTACTTTATTTCAACTTGTTACACTTGTTCTATGCTTCTTTTTTCTCCTACTTTGCCATTCATTTTATCCCTATCTCTCCTTAAGAGCAAGGGCAATTACCTTGGTGAAGTCTTGTATATTGCTTCCTCATTACTTCTGTCCTACTATGTTTTGTCTTGCTTTAATTATGGCTTTTTTTTTTTTTTAATTTTTAAGGGATTCAGAAACTTTATTAGGTTAGTTCTTCATCTTACTTGCCGTTTAGCTTGCATCATTTATTGGCTTTATTTTTTTATTGACTATTATTTCCAAAAGTGTTTGGTAGAATGTCTTTGTGTTGCAAATCTCCTGAGGCATTGAATATCAGAATTAATTTTTGGCCCTTGCATTTACATGCAATTTTGGTTAGATATAAAATTCTAGTTTCAAATTGATTTTTCCTTCAAGACTGATTGACAGCACCACTTCTAAAACCCTGGGGCTGCATACTTTGAAATTCAGAATGTGAATAGCATGGACTGGGGGTGTGGGGGAGGTAGTAAGTTTATCTACTGAGTTTGGCTTAGAGGGAGGCCACATTTGAGTAACAAGGAACTTTTCAGGAAATAACTCTTAGGCAATGTTTATTAGTAGGCTAAGTTTCAATTTTACAAGAGTAAGGTTCACAAGTACAAGCATTAATAGCAAAGGCTTGGCATATTGGTCTGTTTTCTTTTATTAGGCACTGCCTATGTACTCTAGAAAATTTTGCCACCCTATTTGAGAATGTAGCAGAACTCCCTAGGATGGGAGTTTAATATTTTGTTAATTACTGAGTGGGTCTCCACCCACTGAGATAACACCTTATGACAACATGAACACATTCATATTTCATAGAGGTATGCTCTAGGTGCACCCTCCCCACACATCCCGCCACCACGGTCACCCTGCACCAGTGACCCTCCCCTGCCTTAGATACCAAAAGAACATTCCCACAATTGTATTCTCAACTGCAGTTCTCAACTTCCCCAGAGTTCACCTGTTCCTTCCTCCAACCCTCCCTCCAGCTCCATGGATACCCCAACCCACCCTCCCAACCCTGCTTACACTCAAACTCCAGCACTATCAACCCTATTCAAATCACTACACCACCACCACCCCATCTACTGCCAAACCACCACCATCACCTTTTCATAGATTTTGCCCAGATTAAGCATCAGCTCACCACTTGCTACTCCCTTTCTATCTCCTGGTAACTTATCTTCCAAACTCTACCTCCATGAGTCTGCTCAATATCCTTGGTTCATATCAGTGAGATCATGCATTATTTGTCTTTTAGTGACTGGCTTACTTCACTCAACATAAGGTCTTCGAGGTTCATCCATCTTGACACATGTGTCAATACTTCATTCCTTCTTACAGTTGAGTAATAGCCTACCATATGTATATACCACCAATAATGGTTAATTTATTTTTCTAATAACCTTTGTTATCAAACTCACAAAAGAGAAATTGTTAGTTTTCAGAATCTTTTGAGTTTCAAGGATTTTGCCAGTACTATAAAAGAGTCCCTCCATTGTTCTCCCTCATAAGGTTTTGCTGTTGAGGATATAATCCTTTAATCTTTGTAGGTGATCTACTTTTTATCTCTGGAAGTTTTCAGATTTTTCTCTTTGTTTTTGATATTGTACAGTTTCACTACAATGTGTCTTGGTGTGGGTTTTCCTTCACTTTCCTCTTTGGCATCACTTACTTTTTCTTTTATATTTTCTATTTCTTAATTCCATCCTATCCCCTTATGGGAGGGTTTTCTATCTAATCTTACAAATCAGTAATTTTATTCTAGATATATCTTTTTGTACTATATAGCCAAACTATTATGTTCTAGAAGCCAGGTCTTCTGAACTCCAAAGCCTAAGTTATTAACACTTATATTCTGCCTTCTGAGCCAGTGTGTCAAGGAAAGATATTTTTTATGGGGGGGGGAGCCATATTGAGGAAAGTGTCATTTTAACAAAAGTGATTTTCATATGCTATATTATATTCAGAATTTAGGACACCATATCTAAAAATATCGAATATGAGAGTTTCTATATGCAGGTTTCAGGCTGAATATATCTGCATATTAGTATAATATGACAGAATATATAAACTAAATCTGAGTATCTTCGTATGACCCATGCATTCTCTAGATATATCTTTCTAGAAGAAAGGACGTACATTCCAAGCAGAAGGCCTGCAAAAGCAAGGTGTCCTTTATATTTCTGGAGTTTAAATATGAGAAATGGGAAGCAGGAAAAGTTTAAAAAAGAATGTTATTTAAAGCCTTCCTAGCCATGCAAGGAACAAGGAATTTTTTCCTAAAGAAAATGGGGAACTATTGAAAGATTTAAAGCAAGATGGAACCATGAATTTATAGAATATAATTGGCTTGAGGAAAAGAAACAAATTGAAAAAATAAGCCTGGAAAGGAGAAAAATCAAGCAAGTGTTCAATTAGCCAGACCAATAAATGTTGTACTAGGGAGTAGTTATAAGCATAGAAAAGGAGATGTTCCAACCCAGAGGAAAAGAGGATGCTAATTAGAGGTGATTAGAGGACAGCCAAATAGACCATGGCCAGTACTTCAATGTGGAACTGCAATACCATGGCAGAAGCATATTTGTACAAAGCGAGAAGCTGCTGCCATTTTGTACATAGGCCACGTCAATCAGAGTAGGTGTGGGAAGAGTTGGGAACCAGCAGACAGACATCCAGAGCCAGGTTCCAGACCCAGGCTCCAGACCCAATAAAAGAGAGGAAAAAACACTACGGGAACACAAATATTCTCGCTGTCCTGATTTTGTGATAATCAGGGTAGGCTAAACATTTGCTATATTAGAAACCATGCATGTGTCCCCAGACCTAGTTTTTCTCCCTAGGTCTGGGTTTTAGAATGCTGGTGATAAACTAAGCCTGATTTATTATATGACCATCCTGTATGGGAAAAGACTGTAACTTTGAGTATCTTTGGCCAACCTTAAGAAATATAGCAGGGGGGCAGATGTGGCTCGGGTGGTTGGGCATCTGTCTTCTATATGGAGGGACCTGGGTTCGACCCCTGGGGCCTCCTGGTAAATTTTTTAAAAAATAAAAATACAGAAGGCACATGGGCCACCAGGCCCCATGCGTGGGTGCACCACCAGGCCCCACAAGTGGAGAAGCCGTCAGGCCCCATCCACGAGTGCACCGCCAGGCCCCACGAGCCTCGCAGCAAGATGATGATGTAGCAGGAGAGTGACACAAGGGAAAGCCAAGATGAGATGCACTGAAAAACCAAGAACTAAGGTGGCACAGGCATTGGGACGCCTCTCTCCCACATTGGAGCTTCCGAGGATCGAATCCCAGTGAAGACAGGAGAAGAAGGATGAGAAGAGAGGGCAGGAAATGGACACAGAAACAGCAAAAATGGGGCGGGGGGGAGGTAAAAGTGGATAAAAGTAAATAAATCCTTAAAAAAATGTATAGGGAGGCAGACACGGACTATAGTTAGTAGTAATACTTTGACGATGCTCTTTCATGATTTGTTAACAAATGTTTCACAATGCAGGGTGTTTGTGGGAGCCCTGTATGATGTTATGCATGTTTGTTTTGTAAGTTCACGATGTTTACTGAACACTTATAGTTTATGTATGTTCATGCGTGAATGATAAACTTCAATAAATTGTTTAAAAAAACACTATAGGAACCAGAGACTTTGACCCCACACAGCCCTCCTCTAGATGCCAGAACAATGGACTCTTTCCAGACAGTCTAACATCACACACACCTGACCCAACTCAACTATCCTCATTAATAGGCAAGACTTCCTTAGAACTTCCTAACGCAGCAGTTCTCAATCCATTTTCCACAAAGCACAACTTGTGATTATGGCCCCTTAATGTCACACAAACAGATGGGCAACACTTGACATGGGCCACCACTCACAAAGGCATGTCCAGTCTTTTAAACTGTCTGTATAATGTGTATCACAGATGTCATTTTTCTCTTCTAGGCTCAGTCATATCTTGATAGAGAGATAGTGAATGAATACAAAAAAAAAATTGTTCTACTGAAGGGATTTGAGGCCATCAGTGAATATTATTTTAACACAATAAAATCATTACTGGCTTCTGATTTAAAACTCACTAAAAAAAATGCAAGTTGAGTATGATAGAATTAAGATTGCCGAGTTGATGGGAAAAAATTCCCGGGTCTGGCCTGTGTGGACAAACTAATAGAATTATTCAAAGTTATACCATCACTTAAAGACATCATTGCAACTCTTAGAAAAGAGAAGTCAAAAGGTTATAAGGAAGACTGCCTTATTCCCACTTGTCCTCCCACTCCCCAAACTTATATAAAACCCTGCCTTGGGAAGCAGGTGTGGCTCAATCGATAGAGCTCCCATTTACCATATGGGAGGCCCCGGGTT
>JAQZBX010076037.1:0-14502 GCA_029593785.1 Cabassous unicinctus
CTCCTGGGATTGGCGGCTGGTCTTCAGCGCAGTCAGCGTTGTGCCTGCTGACGTGGAAACTGCTTTGGCTCTGGAACCCCAGTCTAACCTACCTGCACCCACAGAGGCTGTGCTTTCTTCCGCTGCTGGGCTCGGAAGGATCACCATGGAGTGTGAGATCCAGCTTTCACAGTGGCTGCCCAGAGGGGCTGGATACAGAATCTGAAAGTGTGGGGGACATTCACATTCCTTGGGGCAGACTTTCACTAGAGACATGCAAGAAACTGGAAGGAGCCTGCAGGTACATTCTCCTTTGCTCCACCAGCAGGGCTGTTCCGAAGTCCAGAGGTCCTATATGTTCTCTTTGGAGGCACTCCTCCCGACTACGCAGCAGCCTGTGTGCTTCTCTTTTAAAAATGGTCAGTTCAGTGAGTTATCTCCTCTCATTTGCTTTCCTTCCTTCCCTGCCTCGCTGAAAAAGTCTGCTTATTTTCCTCACTCTTGTTGCTCTGATATTGCATCTCCTTTTCACCCTGACATCACTGATGCATAAGCGTCATATCAGGCTCGGCTTTTTTGAAACCTATAAAACATCATAAACTCTTGTTTACAGAAGAAACTGAGACTCAGAGCAGTTAAATTACTTTGCCCCCATCAAAGATGCGAAGAACATTTTTTTTAAGTGCTTCATTTCCTTTCTTGATCAAGCATCTTTGATAGAGCTATTCTGTTATTAACTTCTCACCTCAGCACCGCACTTAACTATATAGCCTTCCCATCCCTTGTAATCCAGGTTGATCATGATTTCCATTGACTAGAACACATAATTTCTGATTTTGCACTCATGTCCATATTTTCATTTCATAATTTCAGGTGGAATATGCCTTATCTCCATCTTCACTAGTAGTTCCCTGAAAGCAAGGAGCTCACTTTTATTTTTTATTCTTCAGGGTTCTATTTATTGAAATATGGCAAGGTCCTCTATGAAGGTTATGTGAGGAGCTCTGCTTCATCTGAAGTGGAGCTCTTCTCTCTAGTCACAGTCACACAGCTGGGAAGTCCTCCTTCACAATCTAATACCAAAGGTTAAATTCCTTGTGTATTTGTTCTCCAGCAGGTTTTATGACTCTTTTTCTCTAACATTCTTCCCTTGGTACTTTTTCTTTTCTAATTTTCACTAATCTTTTCATATGAGGAAAATATTCTCTCCAAAACCTAATTCCTGAAAGAGTGTCTGTTTTCTACTATAATTTTCAAATGAAAAACCAACAAAAAACAGAAACAAAAAACAAAAAACACCTAGCATATTGCAAAGCACTCTGCAGATACAAACTCTCAATTAAAACTTATTGCATGAAATATATGCCTATGATAATTAAAAGAAAAATTTTGAAGATTATAGGTAAAAGACAGTTGACAAGGCATGTGCCTTGCCATGTGACAGAGGACATTTGTAGAAAGACTGAACCAAAGTATTGCAAAATCAGCCTTAGGTTTTTATGGATAGGACTATCTGTCATGATCTGTGTAATTGAGATCACATTTTTTGAATTTTTGGGATTTCTTTGGTCATGATTGACCAAAGAAAACATATATATTTTACTTGCTTCTATCTCATTCTTTTCTTAAAAGTATTTGTTCTTGAAGGTAGCACTAATGTAAATTTGAGAAATGACATCAGTAACCCAGTAGATTATTATGTATTTTGTTGAAATTTCAAACTCTTATTCGAAGAACTCCTGTGAGTAGATGACAAGAATCAGTGATTCTCTTTTTCTTTCAGTTATTTATCCACAATTACCATTTGTGTTGTATATCACAGTCCATATTTGTTTTATTTACTTTGATAATCTCACATCCTGTACCTTATGCTATTCTTTTTTATATAATACTAGGATCGATTTTTATTTTAACACATAATAACAAATTTTACAACTTATAATTTCTAACCTAACACTACAGTGGAGAGTAGTCATTCTTTTAAAGTAGCTTCAATGTCTCAATATTTTCAATATTGATTTTTGGAGTGCAAGATAATAAGATTGTAAACCATTTCCACAGAAGTCTAATTCCTGCTTTTAGGAGTGAAGTGATATACTCCTGCCTCCATTTCTCCTTTTCTACTTCCTTCTACTACTCCAACCCCTTATCCTTCTCTAGAAAACTTCATTCAGGCATGAAGTTTTTGTGTTTTGTTTTTTTTTTTAATTAAAAAAAATTTTGGGCATAAAGGTTTTGATGTGTTAATCTTGTTTAAGTCCCTATGTCAAGGGTGTCAGGCAGTGTTGTTTTCCTCTCTTAAGTGTTTCATTCCTGATTAAACAGCAGTTCATCATATTTTTGAAACAATTGGCCTAAGAGACAAAATACTGACATTTGGACACTTGTAGAAAGACCAAACCAAAGTATTGTAAAATCAACCTTTGGCTTTTATGGATAGGGCCATCTGTCATGATCTGTGTAATTAAGATCATAGTTTTTGAATTATTGGGATTTCTTTGGTCATAATTGACCATAGAAAATTGAGTCAACTGATTATGGAAAAAAAAAAAAAACCCAAACATTTCATATGCTTAACTATGATAAGGCCAGTTGAACACCAAATAATTTCCAGAGGAAAATGTCTGGTGTTTACACCATTAATTTGAATGTGAAAGGAAAAATAAAAATACAGCATCTGGGATTAAGACAACATTTAGGTATTTGTGTTGGTTTTTAAAAATATCTGTAACAATTTGTAAAATTTTAACTGCTCCTTTATGGTTTTATTTTTCACCCTTGATACTTAAATTATTATTTGGTTCTGAAGAAACTTGAATATTTAACTGATCATAGTAAATTGAGGGAAAAAAATACCACTGGCTTTTGTTTTAAACTTATTGGATGCTTAAGTCACCTGCAGTTAAATAACTTAGAAAAAACAATTTGGTCAGGTTAGAGCATTAATGGTTTATAAAATTAGTCCTATGAGCAATTTTGTAATATTATAATCGATGTCTGAAAATTAGCCCTTAAATAAAAAAGAAATAAAATCTCTTTTCCATTACATGTGTTTGGCAATGGAATGTGTTTTAGAAAGGTCATTTAGGGTTTTGACAGCCCTCTGGAATCTCATAATATCTTTCACAAATTTTAATATAATGGTACAATGCTTATTCTTCTAAAACACATTATTCCTGTTTGCCTAACTGATTACCTCTTTTTAAATTCTTAAATATTCATGACAAAACGGAAGAGTTTATTGTCTTTTCTCAAAATTTCTGTATCAATTTACTATAAGAAAGATATAGTTCCTGCAGTGATTTTTAAATTAACTTTCTGGCTTCCCTAAGTTAATGGTGGGAATGGAATGGAACAGAACCATAGGGAAGGAATTGTCGGGGTGAAGTGACTAAAATTAAATTTAATTCAACTAATAAGAAGCAGTGTTTCATGGCAAGTCATCACCTGGGGTGTTCTAGTAACACCATTCATTCATTCATTCAATCACTCATCCATCAGTCATACTAAACTACATTACACATCAGCCATAAATACCGACCACCTATTAGCAGCTCCTACTTGTTGTTAAATGGTGAATAAGACATGGTGCTTGAATTAAAGATGCACAGGGTCAAAAGGAGTATCGTTTTTCTCCATCGATTGCAATACACAGCAGATAGTGCATGAATGACACCATTCAGGGAATTAACAAAACATTGGACTTCTTCCTAAAATTATCTGCAATCATATTTTGAAAGCACGATGTTTATGTAGTGCTAGAGCTCTTTCAAAACCAATGCTGACCAGAATAAATGAGAAAATCTGGGACAAAGTTTAATATCTAAATCAATCTCATTCAGAAAACAGAAGCATTTTGATTAGCTTTGTTAACCAATTTACTCAGGGAATGGAATCAAAAGAGTATTTTTAGATTTTTGATTTAGCTTTTAATTCCAGAAAGTTTTTTTATTCATGACTTGCTTTATGTTATAACATTTTAAAATATAACCAAAAGACATTTATATCTAAAAAAATTAACAGCCATGGCTTGATACCTTCACCTATTTAATCAGTATTCAAATTTTCTCAATTGCTCACTTAATTTAATTTTATTGTTTTCAGCTGATTTATTTAAATCAGGTTTGAAAAAAAGTCCATGCATTACATCTGGTGCATAGGAATCTTCTTCCATTCTTTTTCCTTGCATATTATTTGTTAAATAAACAGGATCATTTGATCTGTAGCCGTTCCCTATGTCATGGATTTTGATGATTCTTGTGAAGTCATTAATATGTTTCTTTAGGTGTTCTGTAAATCGGTAGTTAAATGTGGATGCTTGATCAGATTGAGGAATTTTTTTCCCTTTGGCAAGAATCTTCCATAGGTGATGGTGTGAATTGTATTAGGAGGCACATAGTGTTTGGTGACATTAAGAGCCATTGAAAATAGGTGTGTTGTTAGATTATTAAATCAGAGTTTAGCAAAATGGTGATATTCTAATTCAACCATCCATTTTGTTTTTTATGAGCCCTCTTTCAGGGCCTCCTATATCACTCTCAGCTGCTCTAATTTCTACCCGAGGTTTCAGCTCAGCTGAGCTCAAAACTCAGCAGAGATTGGTGGCCATCTTGCTTCAAGACATGGCAGGTGACTTTGGTGAGAAAGCATTTCTGATGGTACCTTGGCCTTGTAACTGTAAGCTTTTACCCCCAAATAAATTCCCTTTATAAAAGTCAACCCATTTTGGGTACTTTGCATTGGCAGCCCTTTGCAAACTAAAACACCTTCCTTGCCTCTTCCAGCTTCTAGTGGCATTAGGCATTGTGTTTATAATGCCAATCTTTACCTCCATCTTTACATACCTTCTCCTCTGAGTCTGCATCTACTCTTCTACTGTCTCCTGTAAGGACCATTGCCATTGGATTTAGGGCCTAGATGTATAATCCAGCATGATTTCATCTTCAAGTCCTTAACTTAGACATATCTTCAAAGACATTACTGAATAAGGTCACATTTACAGGTTGCAGGGGTTAGGACATGTATATGTCTTGCTGAGAGCCACAATTCAACCTATAATAGTTAGCTCTCCCACTCAAAAAATTACATCCATCCCTCATGCAAAATATATTCACTCCATCCCAACATTTCCAAAAGTCTTAACCCATTGCAGTATTTACTCTAAGTTCAAAATATCATCTAAATATCATTAGCTCAAAAACTCTCAAATCTCATTTTTAAATCAGGTTTGGGTGAAACTCTGGGTATAATCCATTCTGGGTCAAAATTCATCTCTATCTTTGGACTAGAAAATAGATGCCAAAATACAATGGTGGACAGGCATAGGATAAGTATTATGGCAGTACCATAAGAGGTACTTCCTCACCAAATATCTGTTGCCACGTGTTGAGGCAAGATGGCAGGCGATGTCTGCAAGGGTTCAGCCTTCCTTTTCCTCTTAAGGCTCCATGGGCCCAGCTTCTTCTGATCTCAGCTGTGGGCTGGAGGGCTCATTTCTTTCCAGGCTCAGCTGCTCTTTTCTCTTCACAAGGTGAATTGTAAACTATCAGGCAAAGGGCTCATCTCTCTTCCTGGGGCCACAGGATCAAAGTTCATTTCTCTTCTGTGTCTGTGGAGCTCTATTCTTCTGTGTATTTCTTTTTCTGCTAATCTACTTCTCTGTCTTCTTGACTGAGTATCCATTTATATAGCCGACAAAGGGGGTGGGGACTCAAACTGAGTCGCCCTAATGACGTGATCGAATCAAAGCCCTAATCTTGATTTAATCAAGTAAATGTAAAACCTTTGAATTTAAATCAGTCAAAGGGTATCATGCCCAGAGGAAAAGACCAGTTTACAAACATAATCAAATATCTCTTTTTGGAATTCATGAATATTATCAAACTGCCACAATCATCCAAGTGCTATTGCCTTTAATTTTTCCAACAGTTCCTACTACAATTTTTCTCTAAAACCAGAATGTACCGTCAAATACTTTGTTTGGAAATCTCCTCAGCTGAATATCAAAGTTCATTATCTGCAATTTCTGTTTTCCACACAATAATAGGACACAAATCAGCCAAGTTTTTGACACTTTATAGTAAGGGTCACCTTTCCTCTAATTTCCAATAACATGTTCCTTTTTCTTCTTAACTCTTGCCAGAAGTGCCTATAATGTTCATATTTCTACCTACATTCTGTTCATACTCTAAGATGATAGATGATTTCTGTACCAGATTCCTCACTTCCTTATGAGCCCTCCCCAGAATTGCCTTTAATGCCTATATTTCTACCAACTGTCTCATCAAGGCAATCTGGGCTTTTTCTATGATATGCCTCAAAATTCTTTCAGTTTCTCCCCATTACCCAATTCCAAAGCCATTGCCATGTTTTTAGGAATTTGTTATATCAGCTAGCTACCTCCTGCTACCAAAATATCTTAGGCAACTCAGAAATGTACAGGGCAGACAGGCAGCCTGAAAACATATGGGCAGGAACTGATGCCACAGTCCATAAGCAGAATTTCTTCTTCCTCAGGGAAACCTGAGGTTTGCTTTTAAGGCATTTTAACTGATTGGATGAGCATCATGCAGATTTTAAAGGATAATTTTCTCTACTTAAGGGCAACTGATTGTAGATGTTAATCATACCTACAAAATACTTTCACAGCAATGCCTAGATTAGTATTTGAATAACTGTGTGCTATATATAGCCAGGCCAAGTTGATACAAAAAACTAACCATCACCTTGCCTGAAACCTCAATGAGTAATTTTTCCTAATAAACACTGTGTTGGTTTTTTGTGGGGTTTTTTGGTGGTAAGTGGTTATTAGAGACCACCATCTGGATACCAGGATATGTCCAAATTTCAAACTTAAGGACATTTACTGGGAACATCACTAGTGACCACTAATATTTGTGGTTTTCCTCCAGTTTCCAGAAGAGATGCTTTACTTTTTGCTTTGCAATTGACTTGGGGACATAGGAATTGATGAATGAGGTTCAAACGGATATTACTAAAGATGATGTTTGTCATTTTTGGGACAGAGCACTTAAGAGCCAGTGCGTGACTTTCCTTCCTCTATTCCATTACTGGAAAAAACTCTGAAGTTTTGTGTTTATTCAGCATCACAATAGAATGATGACTCTTTCATCCTCCAGAAATCCTGAGTGACCACAGAGGTCACAGCTATGCCCCTGGTCCACATTCATCATATTGTATGAATGTATTAATCCTTCATCACTTAAACCTCGGAGATATTTAGAAAAATTATCACCATAGTATAATCCTGACTGATAGAACACTTTTTAATTTTTTAGTTTGCATACAAATAGATGCTGTGTCAGCTTTCTGCCTTAGGGTCAATCTGAAGCCAGCTAATACAGTTATATTTCTATTCTTCACAAATGGCAATTCATTCTCATTTTCAATGTTCAAGATATTTATATTTCTTCTGATGTATGGTTTTCTAAATTGCTGTATATTAATCCTTAAGTATACCTCTTGATCATTCTCAGTAAGTCCTGATTTCAACTGATTTGTCCTCCTGCAGGCCTGTGAGGTATATTAGGTTCTTGATTTGTGAAAGTAAGCCTTTATATATTCTGTTATTTATATAGTCCACAATGTGTATTATATTCAGGATTGACTGAATGTTCCCATTTCTTTTGTACTATATGGATAGAGTAAATATAAAATCTCATGGAATAGTTTCCATATAGGTCACTGTGGCTGCAAGCTTATTTTGTCCTGGAAAATATTTTGTTGGTGCTTATGAATTTTGGACCCAGAGATGTCTACCACTCCTGTGATGTCACTACATATAATAAAGCTCCCTGTTGTGTTACAATCCGCATTTAAGACCTTGCCCAGGCAGAAAGCAGCTGCCTAATAAATATTTGTTAAAGAGTAGATGTTGCAGTCATAGTTGATTTCTTGTGTCAAGAAATAAATAGATGCATGCTATTAAAAAGCATTTTACATACATTTATTTGAAAAATTTTGTTACAATCAGAATAAGTGCAATCAATGGCATTTTGTGTGCCCTCATTTTCTTGAAAAGAAGAGCAGATGGTGTTGGTGCCTCACCTGGATTCCCTTGAAAGGTGCACACATACCCAGTTACTAGAAGAGTTGGCTGCACCCTCCTTGCCCTCAACCTCCCACTCTCCAATTGCTTACCCCACCCTCCATGGGAATTGCCTTGCCCTGGAGATTATGCTCCACCAATGGAGGCCCACAGACAATGAGTTACTGATATGAGGGTCCAAAAGGCCACCCCGCCTCCCTATCTTGACTCAAAGTGGACACCACAGTAGTGTGAGTTTTGCTCCAGAGTTCCCATGGATTAGGTTAATGTTAGACATTACCTGAGACCACATTCTTGCCCTTTTTCTTACCTACATGGCTTTTCTCACTCCTTACAAGCACACTTCACCCCTGCCAAAGAGTAAATAAAGCAAATGCACCCAAATTCCTGTCTTAGTTTCTGCTACTGTCCCGAATATCTAAAAAATGTCTTAAAAAAGAATGAAGTTGGAGGACTCTCACTTCCTGATTTTAAAGTATATTAATTAGCTACAGTGGTAAAAAACAGCTGGTACCAGCATAAGGAAAGACACATTAACTAATGGAACGTAATAAAAAACTCAGAAATTGACCCTCACATCTACAGTTATGTGATTTTTGACATAAAAATCACACCCACCCAGCTGGGCCAGAACAGTCTATTCAACAAATGGTGCTGGGAGAACTGGATAGCCATATCCAAAAGAAAGAAACAAACAAGAGCCCTATCTCACACTTTATACAAAAATTAAATCAAAATAAATCAATGACTTAAATATAAAAACAACCACCATAAAACTCCTAGAAGAAAATGTCAGAAAACATCTTCAAGATCATGTCATAGGTGGTAGTTTCTTAAATCTTACACCCAAAACAAGAGCAACAAAAGAAAAAATACATAAATAGGACCTCCTCAAAATTCAACACTTTTGCACCTCAAAGGACTTTGTCAAAAGGGTGAAAAGGCAGCCAACTCAATGGGAGAAAATATTTGGCAATCACATATTTGATAAGGTAAGGGTTTAATATCCATGATATTTAAAGAGATCATACAGCTCAACAATAAAAAGATAAAGTATCTTATTGAAAAAATGGGCAAAAGACTTGAAAAGACAATTGTCCAAAGAAGAAACACATGAAAAAATGTTAAACATCCCTAGCGATTAGGGAAATATAAATCAAAACTACAATAAGATAACATTTCACACCTATTAGACTGGCTGCTATTAAAAATTCAGAAAATTGCAAATGTTGAAGAAGATGTGGAGAGATAGGAATGCTTATTCACTGTTGGTGGGAGTGTAAAATGGGACAGCCACTCTGGAGGATGGTTGGCAATTCCTAAGGAAGTTGAATATAGAATTGCTATGGGACCCCGCAATACCATTGCTAGGTACATATACAGAACTGAGAGCAATGACACAAATAGATATCTGCACACTGATGTTCATAGCAGTGTTCATGATAACAAAAAGTTGGAAACAACCCAAGTGTCCATTAACTGACGAATGGATAAATAAATTGTGGAGTATACACATGATGGAATATTATGCAGCAGTAAGAAGAAATGAAGTCATGAAACATATGACAACATGGATGAAACTGGAGAACATTAAGTTGAGTGAAGCAAGCTAGACAAAAGGACAAATACCATATGATTGCCCTATTATGAACTAAATATATTATGTGAAATATGAATAAGGGTAGAAATGCATATATAAGACCATTTTTCTTTGAAGCTGAACAAATGTAACTTAATACTACAAAATGTTAATATCAGACAAAGAAAAGAAATCCATTACACTAAGTGAAGGAGACCAGACACAGAGTACTACATATTGTATGATTCCATTTATATGAAATGTAATTATAAATCAGTTTATAAAGATGAAATGAGATTAGTGGTTATGCAGATCTGAGGAAGGAATGCTAAGGGGTGTGGAGTCTTTATTTTTAGAGTAATGAAATTGTTCTAAAATTTTTGAGATGATGAATGTACAACATTGTGATTATACTAACAGCCATTGTTTATACATTTTGGATAGAATAGCCAGAAACACTAGGTATGTACAGTGGGGGAAGCATACAGGGATTGAGAGGTGAGGAATTTTCTTGTTTGTTTGTCTGTTTTTTGTTTATTATTATTATTGAAATAAGGAAAATGCGCTAATAATGATTGAAGTGATGAATGCACAACTATGCGATTATATCATATACCATTGATTGTATGCTTTGGATGAATTGTATGCTTTATTAATATATATGAATAAAATTGATTTGTTTTAAAAAATCTAATCTGAAACAGAAAAGTGAAAGTAGCCCCTAGGAAGCAGTCTCTGAAGATGGGACTGTAGATTTGAATCTCCCTCTGGCTGGGTGCTAATGGGGACCACATCAGTGAATGGTGCTGTACATGTGTTTCTAGTCCTTAGTTTGCTGTAGCAGTTGTTAAGACTTTCACTCATGATGAACTGAGATTGAATGCAGATGGAAAGGAAATGCTGACTCATGCAATGTATCTGAGGTTTGATAAGTTTAGGGAAATAGTAATTAGAAAGACTGTGGTACTGGATGACTGCACTGGGTTTAATCGTGTCTCCCCAAAATTCACGTCCACCCAGAACCTATGAATGTGACCTTATTTGGATATAGAGTGTTTGCAGATGTGATCAAGTTAACATGAGTTCATCATGGATTAGGTTGGGCTCTAATCTAATGACTGATGTCCTTATGAGAATAGGGAAATTTGGACATACAGAGACACATGGTGGCAAGGCAGCCATGGGAAGATGGAGGAGAAGATTAGAGGTGTGCTGCCACGACCCAAGGACACCAAGGATTACCAACAATCTCCAGAAGCCAGAAGAGGCAAGGGTGACTTCCTTACTGAAGCCTTCAGAGGGAACATGGCCCTGCTGACACCTCAATTTCAGACTTCAAGCATTCAGATCTGTGAAGGAATAAATTTCTTTGGTTGTAATCTACCTAGTTTGTTATGGCAGCACCAGTAAATTACTACAGGTGATTATTGCTCATGCTTTAAAGAGTGAAATGTCAGGCTCAAAGAGTTCAAACATATATTCACAAAACATATGAGTGCCAGAGGTCTCATTTGTAGTTTTTTTTTTTTTTAAGCCCCCATTCCTTATAGACTGAGAAATTACCAATTTAAAGAACAGGCTTATAACCTAATGATGAGAGTAGCAAAAGATAAGAGATAGTTAAATAATCAGTCCCTTCAAGTCTATTCTGCCAAAGGAAAGTGTCTGATAGGAAGAGTGGGACCCTGAAACTTGGGGTGGAAATTCTTTTAAGAAACTTCAACTTCCAGATTCTCCTGAACCCACTGAGCCTAAATAAATGTCTACTCCCTTCTTGTTGGAAGATGCAACCATGCCTTACTCCCTTGCTTGAAGACTATCTAGAAGCTTCAATTGAGTCAGATGTTTCACAAACCAATGCTTGCCTTCCTCTGGGGCTGCATCAATAACCTACTTTGATTCCGCCTTCCTCACAAGAACAATACGCTACGGCAAAGTCAACTAAGAATAGCCCAAGTCACAGCTTTTGTATCAGATGTAGTATTTTTAATGTCATCACCATTGATCAGGTGAATGCATTATTTTTCAAAGCCATTAGAAAGTAGGATCAGAAGCAGTTCGCAGTGACATGTAATCATCAATGGCCTTTATCCATTGTCCTGCTCCAAGGTCATGTTAAATCTCTTGCTATCTATCACCATAAAGGCCAAATGGCCCTGGTCCATCTGGATATTTTGCAGAACCCTCATTGGTCCACAACATTGATGAAGCCATGCTAATTGAAACTGACAAGCAAATAATGTCTAGATGCTTTGTTAACATATATGTCCTCCAGTGGATAGGAAAAATACTCAGAACCTTCTACATTCTTGTTTTGGTTAGATATCCAGTCAACTGGGGCAACCCAGGATTTCCCTTCTAAAGTTAAAGATCCATTTTTGAATCTTACTTCTCCTTCCACTGAAACAGAAGCACAAAATTTGGTGAACTCAAAGAAGCACACTCCGCAGCCCATTTATTTTATGTGGAAGGTTGCTGATTATAAGAGGTGCCCAGATAAAGAAATTGCTCTGTAGCAGCCTGAGGCTGCAAAGTAAGCTATCCTTCTCATAAGATTACACATCCCATCATTCCAGAGATATCTGTGGTTTAAAACAAAGCAAAACAAAAAGAAATCACGTAGACACTTTGGAAAACCTCGAAAGGAGTGTTGCAATGCAGATGCCTAGTATTGAGGAGCAATGCCATGTCCTCTGTAGCAGGGAAGTGCACACCATTCATAAAGAAGATTCTGACATGCTACTGCATCCTAATAAGGACAAAACACATAGCCATGGAATATTAAATGATCTTGAAGCAGAATTATCCACCATGAGCTAAATACACCAGAGTCTTCGTGTTATAAGTTTGGGTGACATAGGTGATTATCAGTGAGAATAAATGTTATCAGTGATTATTCATTGGTGATTTCCGAGGAGCAGAGAATATAGGGAGACAGAGGTAGGAATTTTTAAATTTTTCCTCCTGTATATCTCAGAAAAAGAAAACAAAGCAAAACATGAATTCTTATATGTATATGGCATTCAAAGCTCTAGTGAGAGATGGGAGAGAACTAGACATTGAAAGTGTGATGATTTAAAATAAATGGTTATTGTTGGAAACAATTGATAGGATGAAAAAGTAATGATAAACCTTAAACAGTATCCATGAAATTAAATTGCATTCTTATTCTGTAAAACTACTCTCCAGAGTAGAAAGTAAGGGGTTTCAAATGATCTTCAGCTTTTTCACCCAAGGAAATCTAAACTAGGTGATATAAACATTTCTTTGTCAGAAGAGAATAAATGATATGAACTCCTCTGGGAATGATTAAGGACCAAAAAAGCTACTGAACATGAGTTTGGTCTCCCTTCCCTTTTAGAAGACTCTGGTAAGTAAGAATACTTGGATCATTTATTTTATATTAATGATTTATAAATTGTTTAATAGTTTAAATAACTATTATGATAGTTATTTTCCAGGCTGCAACATTGATAACTAGCTTTGTCCTTTTAGTATAGGTTTTGAAGTTAGAGGGTTTGTAGTAACCTATCTTGGCCTCTGACTTGCATGAATGAGTTATATGCAGAACTTATGGTTCCATGATGCATCAGTCATGTGCCTGCACATTCCCATTTTGGTCATGAGGTATCAATCCCTTCCATTTAATATTTTGGGAGTGGACACTGGAAGTTTTTGTATATATTATCTTATTTTGGGTTGTCTCAGAGATTTGTCAGGGCTTTTGAAGGAGACAAAAACTTGAATAAATATACCATGAAAAGTGAGGACTATTGAATAAACAATGTGAAACAATGTGAACTCTATAATTGGTAATTAAATTGTATTGTGCAATGATCACAGATGTGTTTCTTGTTAATATTCATTCTATTGGATTCTGTTTAATTAAATTTATTTTATTTGTTAAAAAAAGGAGGAAAGCAAATGAAAGTGGTAAATAGACCCTTAAAAAACAAGGGAAATGCTTTTAATTGCCAACTATTTAATTTGCTAATTAGATCACATAGTTCATTTAAATGTTAAAAAAAATACTACAATGGAATTTTTGTAGTAGTAAATCATCAGAGAATGAAAAGATCTTTAATAGTACAGCATCTTTTTTTTTCTTTTAAAGAAATGCTTTTGAATTTGATCCACTCTACCAGTAAAGTGGAAAACAGCAGAAACTTAGAAGAATACATAGCACTGTGGTTTGTCAGAATGCTTCCAGCAATGTAAAATCTCCATTCCTTCCTAACTAATTAAACAGTATGCAATATATCAATTTTAAATTATGCTTCCTTGTAAATTATATGTTACATCAAATGTAATAGAATGGGTGATCTCCAAGATGGCAGAACAGGGAACAGCAGGCTGCAATCTTCTTCCAGAAACTGCAGGGAGGAAGGCAGGTTTGCCTGACAAAAGAGAAGCCGTGGGACCATGGGGACAATTGGAGATGGTAGCCAGAGAGAGGAGACCCAGTTGGCCTGGGGGAAAGGGAGCGCATAGGAGATAGGGCACTCAAGCCAGCTCAGAGGCAAGGCAAGCCCAGCTTGTGACCCGGCTGGAAGCCTTAGCTGACCTGAATAATTTCTCTGGGTAGAGAGAGATACTCCAGAGCTGCAGGGAGCAGGAGTTAAAGGATAAGCAGCCTTGGGACAGGGAAATTAGACTGAGATTTTTTTAAATTAGGTTATTTAATTTGTTATTTATTTATTTACTTATTTATTTATTTAAGCCTTATTCTTTTCTCTACACCTGGTTATTACCTTACCTGGGGTGGGCAGGCTTGCAAGGAAATAGATGGGTGAACACCGGCTGCCTGAGACAATTGCTAGTGGCCGGATAGGGAAGACTGTTTTTTCTGCCTTTTTTTTTTTTCTTCTTTTTTTGT
>JAQZBX010076038.1:0-14501 GCA_029593785.1 Cabassous unicinctus
CCCCCCTGCTCCTGCCTTCCGCACCCTGCTGCTGCGCTTGGGGCCGACGTGGCTTCTGCATCCTGCTCTTGCCATGCCCCCCCTGCACGGATCAACATGCAAGTAAAACCTGGGCATTTACAATCTATAATGGGAAATTGTAGTCTATAAATCAGCCCTCTCTATCACTTTTCACCCCTTACCCTCTACTGGGGACCCGTGATCTGATATTTTCTTCCATTTTCTTCTCTCCCTACCTTAATAAATTGCTGGCCTCACTTACCTGACGTGCTCTGAAATTCATTTCTGTAGCATAAGTCAAGAACCTAGACTAAATCCGGTAACAGAGGTGCATTAAAAATACTTAAAGTGCTGAAAGAAAATAACTGCTAGCCAAGAATTTGATATCCAGGGAGAGTTTCTTTCAAAAATGAGGGGAGATTAAGACATTCCCAGATAAACAAAAGCTGTGAGGGAGTTCATCACAACTAGACCTGACCTGTAAGCAGTGCTAAAGGGAGTTCTTCAAACTGAAAGGAAAGGACACTAGACAGTGGTTCAAAGTGGCATAAAGAAATAAAGACCTGTGGTAAAGATGAACATTTGGGTAATTATAACTACCAGTATTATTGTACTGTTTGGTATGGAACTCCACTTCTTACTTTCTAGAATTGCTAAAAGCATACAAAGTAATAATAAACCTATGGTTTTGGACATACAGTGTACAAAGGTATAAGTGGTAACAAGTACAAAAAAAGGTGGAAATACAGAGAGGTATAGGAAAAGTATATGGGTCTGCTATTGAAGTTAAGTTGGTATCAAATATAATTTTAAATATAAATTAATTATAAATATAATTTTTATATATTATGAAGTGAAATTTTAACCCCTTGGTAAGCACAAGGAAAATAGATGAAAATTATATCTAGATAGAAAAGAGAAGACACTCATTATGGTACAACACAAAAAATCAAATAAATATAATAGTAGGCATTAACGGAAGAATTGCAGGGAAGAAAGGGTATAAGCCCTACAAAGGCTAAATAGCAGAATGGCAGAAGAAAGTCTGGCATCATTAGTAGTGACTTTAACTGTAAATGAACTAATCAGAAGAGGAAATTTTAAAAACCCATTCACCATAGCAACTAAAAGAATAAACTATCTAGGAATAAATCTAACCAAAGATGCAAAGGAACTGTACACAGAAAACTACAAAGCATTGCTAAAAGAAATCAAAGACTTGTATAAATGGAAGGACATTCTGTGTTCATGGATTGGAAGAGTAAATATCATTAATATGTCAGTATTACCCAAAGCAACTTTTAGATTCAGTGCAATCCCCATAAAATTTTCAACAAACTTCTTTGCAGAAATTGGAAAGCCAGTCATCAAATTTATGTGGAAAAGTAAGGGATATGGAATACCTAAAGCCATCTTATAAAAGAAGTATGAAGTTAGAGGATTCACACTTACTGATCTTAAAACTTATTAGAAAGCCACTGTAATCAAAACAGCATGGTACTGTTACAATGGCAGATGTATGACCAATGGAATACAATTGAGAGCTTGGAAATCAACCCTCACATCTATAGCCAACTAATTTTTACAAGGGGACAAAGACCATTCACTTGGGGAAGAATAGTCTCTTCAACAAATGGTGTTGGGAAAACTGAATCTCCATTTGCAAAAATAAATAAATGAGGTCCCTTACTGTACACCTTATACAAAATCAACTAAAAATGAATCAACTACCTAAATATAAGAGCTAGAATTAACAAATTCCTAGAAGAAAATATAGGGAAGCATCTTCAGGACCACACCCAAACCACAAGCAATGAAAGAAAAAAAAAATAGATACATGGTACTTCATCAAAATTAAAACCTCTTATTCCCCAAAAGACTTCATCATGAAAGTAAAAAGACAACCTAATATAATGGGAGAAAATATTTGGAAACCACATATCCAATAAAAGTTTAATATTCATAATATATAAAGAAATGCTTCAACTTAACAACAGAAAACCCAATTTTTAAAAATGTGCAAAAACTTGAATAGACATCTTTTCCAAAGTAGATATACAGATGACCAGAAAGCACATGAAAAGGTGCTCAACATCATTAGCTATCAGGGAAATGCAAATCAAAATCACAATGGGATATCATTTCACACCCATTAGAATGGCTGCTGTTAAAGAAACAAAAACCAGGGGAGCAGATGTGGCTCAAGTGGTTGAGCGCTTGCCTTCCACACGGGAGATCTCCGGTTTGGTTCCTGGTGCCTCCTTAAAAAAACAAAAACAAACAACAAGGAAAACAAATGAAAAAACCAACTCGAGCCAATGTGGCTCAGTGGTTGACTGCTGGCTTCTCACATACAAGGTCCCGGGTTCAATCCCTGGCCCTGGTACCTAAAAAAAAAGAAAAAGAAACAAGAAAATAACAAGTGTTGGAGAGGATGTGGAGAAATAGGAACACTCATTCATTGCTGGTGGGAATGTAAAACGGTGCAGCCGCTGTGGAAGACAGTGTGGCGGTTCTCAGAAAGCTAAGGATAGAACTACCATATGACCCAGCAGCCCCACTACTAGGTATATACCCAAAAGAATTGAAAGCAGGGACTTGAGCAGATAGCTGCACTGTGATGTTCACGGCAGCATTGTTAACCCGTGTCCGTCAACTGATGACTGGATAAACAAATGTGGTATACACATACAGTGGAATATTATTTAGCTGAAAAAGGCATGAAGTCCTGATACACATGCGACAACACGGATGAACCTTGAAGACATCCTGTTGAATGAAATAAGCCAGAAAGAAAAGGACAAATATAGTATGATCTCACTGATTTGGAATTATTAGGATAAGCAAACTTACAGAGTGACAATCTAGAATGTAGGTTTCCAGAGAACAGGGTGGGGATAGGGTATGAGAAATTCAGGCTTAAAATTTTCAAGCTTCCTATCTGGAATAATGGTAATGTTTTGGTAATGGATGGTGGTGATTGTAGCACATTTTGAATGTGATTGACAGCACTGAAAAATAATCTGAATGTGATTAAAAGGGGACTGTTAGATTGTATATATAGTAACAGAAAAAAAATTTTTTTAATCCATGGAATTGTATTACAGAGACAGTGAACCCTAAGTTAAACCTTGAACTATGATGAATAGTACAATTATAAAAGTGTGTTTTCATCAAATGTAACGGAAGTCGCACACCAATGCAAGCTGTTAAAAGCAGGACGGTAGCCGTCTTGGCGGAGAGCCGCTGTGGTTTCCTGCTTCAGCAGTGCTGGAACGGAACCTGCGCTCGCCGCGTCGGCCAGCCGCTCCCAGCTGCCTCCTACCGGCCTCGCAGGGTCGCGCCGCCGCCGCCGCCTCTCCCCAGCCGCCCGCCATGACGACCACGTCCCCGTCGCAGGTGCTCCAGAGCTACAACCAGGACTCAGAGGCCGCCGTCAGCCGCCAGATCAACCTGGAGCTCTACGCCTCCTACGTCTACCTGTCGATGTCTTACTACTTTGACGGTGATGATGTGGCTTTGAAGAACTGCCTAATATTTTCTTCACCAGTCTCATGAGGAGAGGGAACATGCTGAGAAACTAAGGAAGCTGCAGAACCAACGAGGCGGCCGAATCTTCCTTCAGGGTGTCAAGAAACCAGAAAGAGATGCCTGGGAGAGCGGGCTGAATGCAATGGAGTGTGCATTACACTTGGAAAAAAGGGTGAATCAGTCACTACTGGAACTGCACGAACTGGCCACTGACAAAAACGACCCCCACTTGTGTGACTTCATTGAGACCCATTACCTGAATGAGCAGGTGAAGTCCATCAAAGAATTGGGTGACTAGTAACCAACTCGCGCAAGACGGGGGCCCCTGATTCCGGCTTGGCAGAGTATCTCTTTGACAAGCACTCTCTGGGAAGCAGTGACGATGAGAGCTAAACCTTATGCCGGCTTCCCCAGAGCCACAGGGCTGTGCATGCGTGTTGGGTTTACCTTTTCTATAAGTTGTATCAACGTCCACCAAGTTCTTTCATTGGTACCATTCCTTCAAATAAAGTAATTTGGTACCCCGAAAAAAAAAAAAAAGTAGGATGGTGTGTGGGAGCCCTGTATTTTATACATGATTTTTCTGTAAACCCAACTTCGCTAATAAAGAAAAAATTGAAGGAAAAAAAGAGAATTGTGTCAAAAGCTTGAAAGGACTTACATACTTAATTTGAAGTTGTAAATGAAGTAACATGTAGAGGTATCCTGACAGGGCTTTCAAAGCTTGCTTTGTTCACAGAGCTGACACCTGGACTTACACTTGCCAAAATACAGCGACTCCCTCCTGTGCATATTTGTACACACAGTCTTTCCAAAGCCTGCCCGCATTCTCCAGCTGCACTCGGGATCTAATGCCACGATTAGTTAGAGGTAGATGATTTACATGAAGAAAAATTAGGAAAACATGCCATTTGAGAGCAATTTTAAAACTTAGCAAGTAGTACGTCCCATGGAGTGACATCTAAAAGCACTTAATATTCTAGTACATGATCAGCTGTTCTGGCCTAGAACCTACTTAAATAGGAGTCACTTTGAGAGGACATGCCCTACATATGCTGAAAATGGCAAAGTAATTTAGCATTTACATTTATAAGATGTTGCTTTTTGTGTACGTGACAGTGGCTTGAAATCTATCTCCTACACTTTGAAATTGCGACTTCGAGATCTTGATAATTCGACTCTCAGCTCCTTTGAAATGCCTTTTAAGGTTGCAGATATCTAGGCATTCACTTGATTTCCAAGCTAAAGCGTTTCAGCAGCATGTGTATTGAGATCTAGGGCAGAAAGTCGCACGGTGCATGGCCACTCCATGATTAGCAGGTAGGAGGCCCTCTCCAGCCCAGGAGAGGCCCACTCTGCTGTCGACAGTGCCATCTCCCATCGACCCAGGGCACGGGGCCATGTTTCCACGTGGCCTGGGTCATAGCATCCTTTGGCTGCAGCATCCCTGGGTCCCTTCTTTCCCCACATCACTGCCCAGCAGGAAGGTTCCCCTCATGGGAGCCAGCCTTTCCTCCCACACGACCCCTCCCGGTCCTCCCTGACCCTCTGCTGCGTACTGTGCAGCCCCCACCACCCCATCACTATATCACAGCGAGCCTTTCCTCCCCCAGCTGCTACACTGGGTTTTGAAGTAGGATTGGGGGTGAGATGATAAAGGAGTGAGCTCTGCTAGGGTTACGGGTTGTGTGTTTTGGCTGAGATGTCCCTGAATGCCTGGCTAAGTCCCTTTCTATGCCTTTTCATCTGGGTCTGAGCTTTTTCCAAGGGTGATTCCCACACCACCTACATCAGAGCTAGCTGGGATGTGGGTGAAAATGCAGATCTCCAGGCCCTGTCCCAGACCAACGGAAGCAAAACCTTGAGCATAGAACCTTGGAATCCACGGTCTGTCCAGTTCCCTGGAGGGAATCATAGATACGCCACAATTAAGGACCTGTGTCCCTGTGGGAGCCTGACCCTGCGGGGTTAGTGGGAGCCCCGAGGGGCCCCTGGCTGGTGATGCAGGCTGTTGGTCAGCCGACCTGTGGCCCCAAAGGAACTCGACGCCCAGCCCACGGACCCACCACAGCCTGGTCTGCCACTCACTCTCGAGTCTCGGTGGCAGATGGCGCCCGCCTTCCATGGCGAGCTAAGGACTCCGTCCTTTTCAGCTTCGGACCCCAGGTGCAGGGATGCACGGCCACCATCCTTCACGTCCTGGTGGCCTGACTCTGAGCAGCTTTTGGCTTTCAGAGCAGCTCTTGCTTCCAAACCTACCTGCTGGCCTGATGCCCGCCCCCCTGCCCCCTGCCAGCTTCTCACTTGCTTGTAGCCACCCGAAGCACATGGAGAGTTTATGGTCAGGGAGCAGGTAACGTAGAAACCCTTTCCAGCTCCTGTCCATACGTGGGGAGGAGCCATGTTTGGGGCTGCGTTTGGTCTGTGGGCTGTGCCCACTGAGTCATCTCCTACGAAGGTGTCCATCTTTCCTTGGCTGGAGTGTGCTCATGTTAATATCATTCTCTGCTCCACTCAGATCCCCGTGGAGTGCCTTGTAGCAGAAAATGGAGCCGCGAGGCAGGCGATGAGCAAATCGGGCGCAGTGTCTGGCAGGGCTTCTGTCACGGACGTCCTTAAGCACAGCACCCTTCAACGTCCCGTTGCTCTGATCGCTCAGTGGTGCTCCCTCCGCGGCCAGCCACTGGCCTGTGGGCAGGGGCCCCCCTTCCGCCAGGCAGCTGAGGTGTCCCAGGTAATAAATACCAGTGGCAGGCACTCTAGCCCTTGGCCCCTGCTGGGACAGGCAGTGTCAAAGGAGGCATACAGGGAGCAAAGCACGTCATTGATTTTCTTTGGGTCATGCATTTTACCAAGATGCCCTTGTTTGGGGCTGACTGTGATCTGTCACAGCTGGCAGCGAGGCGGAGAGGGGTTTACTCGCCTCAAAGTGTGCTTAGTCAGGGACCCCAATCAGCCTCCCTGTGGGATGCTCCATCTTACAGGGCCCTCCCCGCATTCCGCTAATGGATTTTAAATGGGTCTGCCTCACACCCAATAAAGATGGGAATCTGACCCCTGCTAAGACAAATGGCCAACGTGACTGACTTAAACCCCGGAGGGCGCTGGACCTCTCTGGGCAAGAGCCCCAGATTTCTGTTCTGCTCGGGGGCCTGCGATGCTGAAGAAGGGCTCCGGGGAGCTGTGGCAGGGCCTTCCACCCCCAGCCGGGCCCTCTGACTCATTCGCAGCCATGCTCACCGGGGGACGGGCAGCTCTGTCTGTTCTGAGCCCATTGGAAGAAAGAGACTTTGGAAGTAGGTTACGCGGATCTCTCCCTTCAGGAGCAGCGAGGGCAGGCGGTGGGGCTTCCTGCGTTCAAGGCACTTGGTGGATGTACACAAGGGAAGAGTGAGTGGACATAGCAATTGTTTCAGGGACAGCCAGGGGCCACGCTGGGCTGGGTAGGGAAGGAGGAAGGCGCCCACCCCTCAGGTCCCAGGCCACCGACACGGAGGCCAGCCTGAGCCCAGCACCCCAATTCCATCAAGAATAGAATGATTTAGTGATTCAGCATTCACTGGTGATGACACTTGGTGTCTGAAACAAAATCTCTACTCAGGGACAGGATGGTATTGTAGTTATGGCTGCATCCCCAGGGCTTTGCCGGCAGGTGGTACAAGGCAGGTGCCAGGTGAAAGGCAGCTGAGTAAATGGAGTTTCCATGTAGCTGCTGTGGGGAGGCCTGGGGCTCCTGGGCTTGTTTGCCCATCGGAGCCTGGTGGGAAAGTGGTGCTGACTCTTGCCCCACCTCCACGTGATGCCTGCACTTGGGATGAAGGAGGGCTGTATGCGCATCTGGCCATGAATGGCAAGGCCAGAGAAGGGCCAGAATGCCAAGAACTGCCTTGTGATTGCCGTCTCCATGCTAGGCATCGTGCCAAGGACTTGTGCATCTACCATCTCCTTTAATACACTAACCAGTTCTGCAAAGTGGGAACTAGAAGTCTCTTTTTAGGAGAAAAAACTGAGCCCAAGGTTCAGAAAAGGTCATAAAATTGAGATTTGGAGCCAGGGCTCCCTGATTCCATCCTCTGAGCTCCCTCCACCTTGGCAGCTCTGTCAGAGGAAATTGTCCTAACCGCATTGGTGTCATTTTTTTTTTAAACAATTTATTGAAGTATATCATTCATACATGAACATACATAAACTGTAAGTGTTCAGTAAACATCATGATCTTACAAAACAAACATGCATAACATCATACAGGGCTCCTACACATCACCCCCCCACAAACACCCCGCATTGTTGTGAAACATTTGTTAAATCATGAAAGAGCATCGTCAAAGTATTACTACTAACTATAGTCTGTATCTTCCTCCCCTATACATTTTTTTTAAGGATTTATTTATTTATTTATTTATTTATTTATTTATTTATTTATTTACTTTTATCCATTTTACCGCCCTCCTCCCCCTTTTTTTGTTGTTTCTGTGTCCTTTCGTTGGACAACTCTCTGTGTCCATTTCCTGACCTCTCTTCTCACCCTTCTCCTCCTGTCTTCACTGGGATTCGATCCTCAGAACCTCCGATGTGAGAGAGAGGCATCCTATTACCGCCTGCACCACCTTAGTTCCTGGTTTTTTGGTGCGTCTCATCTTGGCTCTCCCTTGTGTCACTCTCCTGTTACATCATCTTCTTGCTGCATGGCTTGCGGGGCCTGGTGGCGCACTCGCACACGGGGACTGGTGGTCTACGTGCCTTCTATATTTTTCTTTTTTTTATTTTTACCGGGAGGTCCCAGGGGTCGAACCCAGGTCTCTCCATAAGGGAGACAGATGCCCAACCACTGAGCCACATCCGCCCCCCTGCTATATCTCTTAAGGTTGACCAAAGTTACCCAGAGTTACACTCTTTTCCCATACAGGATGGTCATATAATAAATCAGTCTTAGTTCATCACCAGCATTCTAAAAACCAGACCTAGGGAGAAAAACTAGGTCTGGGGACACATGCATGGTTTCTAATATAGCAAATGTTTAGCCTACCCTGCTTATCACAAAATCAGGGCAGCGAGACTACTTGCAGTTGGTGTCATTTTGCTGTTCTTGGAGCTCTGAGACATGACTGTGGCCTTGTGGTGGGTGGAGGTTCATATGGTCTCTGAGATAAATGAGCTTGATGCAAGTGACAAAAGGGCCTCTTCTCATGTTAGGCCACAAGACTAGCTGAAGAGACCTGCCTGTCCCCTGAGTTAGACTAAAAGCAAATTATTAAACTTTCAGTAAATTTGGGGTTGCCTCCCCTCTCCCTGACTCCTCCCTCCCCACCCCTGAGCTGCCGCCAACCCTGGGAATGCAGAGATCAAGCAAGGCCAATACCTGAACTGGGGTGTGGGGGGTACCTCCTCATTTCACCTGATTTTTAAAAAGTTTACACATGATGGAATCATCCTGACATCAAAGCTGCATGGTCAAAATGTCCTCCTTCGTGACTCACATGTTGAAGGAATGGTGAACCCGAGGCAGGGAACTGCATGTGTGTCCACTGGGACCTCCCTGGCAATGTGAGTGTGCCATCTGTGTGTGGTGACATGTGCAGGTCACAGCTTGTGTGCTTTTCACAAGAGGCCACTGACTCTATGCCCTGGGGATGGGGCAGAGGAGGGATTCGAGGGTTAGGGTGGGCAGGGCAACAGGAAACCGGATATTTCAGGTAGCACACTCCAGCAGGGGACTGGACAAAGAGAAGCTGGGTGGGTCAGGGGTGCCGTTCAGGGCCTGGTGGCCCTCCCTGGGCAGAGGAGAAGAAGGCAGGCCGGTATCTGGGTGGCTGGTGGCCCCTGCCAAGGGGTCTCCATGGACTTGGGAGTTAGAAGGAGAAGCCTCCCCTGGGAGTGGGGGAGGGGCTCAGCATCTCCACCCCCTTTCCAGAGCAACATCTCAGTTCTCCTTGTGGCACAAGGCCAGGCATTTGTAGGCTTAAAAATAAAAGCGTTTGGAAATCTGCCGTTGAAGGAATTGTGTCAAATCCTCTGAGGCCCCTAATGAGGGCAGGTTGTCCTGAGTTCTGGGACTGGGCGCTGTGTAGGCTTCACACAAGGATCGGAGGCTTCCTGAAGTATAAAAAGCAAAAGAAATGGAGAGCTGTGATTCCCACCTAACCTCCTCCGGTGTGCCAGGGCATCGAGTTAAGTCTAGTGCTGGGGACCTAGACGAAGGCAGGCTCAGACCTTCTCCTCCTAAAGGAAATGTCAGCTCAAGTGTTCACAAACCCTTTCAGAGGGCACGTCACCGTGCTTCCACGGGAAAGCACTGCCCTCCAGTGGCCAGATGGGTAAGTGCTTTCTCTGAAGACCAACGTCAGAATTCATTCATTCAACTCACTCACTCACTCACTCATTCATTCTTTTGATCAATCATTCTTTCATTCCTTCATTAAACAAATGTGTTTCTCATGCATTGCCGTGGGACTGTGAATTGTTACAACTTCTCCAGAAGGCAATTTCACAAACATCTATCAAAATTAAAACTACATCTCTGTGGCCCAGCAATTCCACTTCTAGAAATGTATCTGTGGCAGATCACCAAGTGAAAGTGACACTGCCTGACTTCCAGTGGTAGGTCATAAAAGACAATGAAGCTTCCAGCTGGCTGTCTCTCTGAGGTGGCTCACCGCTGAATCCCAGCCACCATGTTGTGAGGAAGCCCAAGCCACATGCAGAGGCCAGCATCTCGGCCAACAGCCAGCATCACTGCAGACATGGGAACGAGTGAGCTTTCAGATGACACCGCCCCCAGCCGTGGAGATGCCCCAGGCTGATGCCAAGTGGACCAGAGATGATTGATCCTTACTGAGCTTTAAGATCAGGAAGGGTGGGTCCTCCAACTTCGTTCTTCTATTTCAAGATGTTTTTCACTGTTCGGGGACCCTTATCCTTCCGTATAAATTTGATGATTGGTTTTCCATTTCTGCAAAGAGGCTGTTGGAATTTTAATTGTAAATCATTTTGAGTAGGACTGACATCTTAACAATATTTAGTCTTCCAGTCTATGAACACAGAATGACCTTTCATTTATTTAGGTCTTCTTTGATTTCTTTTTGCAATGTTTTGTAGCTTTCTATGCATGAGTCCTTTGCAATCTTGGTAAGATTTATTCCTAGATATTTGAGTCTTTTAGTTGCTATTGTAAATGAAAATTTTTCTTGATTTCTTCTTCAGATTGTTCATTATTAGTGAATAGAAACACTACTGATTTTTGCATGTTGATCTTGTACCCTGCCGTGTCCTTAAGCACAGCACTCTTAAATGTCCCATTGTCTCCCTTCATTGCCCTTTGCTGAACACATTTATTAGTACTAGTAGCTTACTGTGGATTTTTTTTCAGGAGATTCTGTATATAGAGGATCAAGTCATCTACAAAAAGGAAAAGTTTCACTTCTTCCTTTCCAATTTAGTTGCCTTTTATTTCTTTCTCTTGCCTAATTGCTCTGGCTAGAACTTTCAGTAAAATGTTAAATAAGAGTGATGACAGTGGGCATCCTTGTCTTGTTCCTGATCTTAGAGGGAAAGCTTTCAATATTTCACCATTGAGTTTGATGTTAGTGGAGGGTTTTTCATATATGCCTTTTATCATGTTGAGGAAGCTTCTTTCTGTTTCTAGTTTTCTAAGTGTATTTATCAAGAAGGGATGATGGATTTTGTCAATGCTTTTTCTGCATCAATTGATGATCATTTGTTTTTTTCCTTCATTCTGTTAATGTGGTGTATTACATTTATTGATTTTCTTATGTTGAACCACACTTGCATACCTGGGATAAATCTCACTTGATCATGGTGTACAATTATTTCATTTTAATGTGCTGTTGGATTTATTTGCTGGTATTTTGTTGAGGATTTTTTGCATCTATATTCACAAGGTATATTTGTCTATAATTTTCTTTTCTTGTGGTATCTTTATCTGGCTTTGGTATTAGGATGATGCTGGCCTCATAGAATGAGTTAGGAAGTGTTCCTTCCTCTTCAGTTTTTTTTTGGAAGTGGTTGAGTAGGATTGCTGTTAATTGTTCTTGGAATGTTTGGTAAAATACACCAAATACCAGTGACTCCATCTGGACCTGGGATTTTTTTGTTGTTGTTGGAAGGTTTTTTCTGTTCTTTCACTTTCTCTACCCTTATGTTTTAGAAATGTCTTCTGTAAACTGCACATATTTGGAATTTTTCTCATTCTGACAGATTTTGTGTTTTAATTGGAAAAATTTACATTTAATATCACCTCTTATATATGCAGGTTTGGAGCTAACAGTTTAGGATGTGCTTTCTCTTTGTCCCTTCTTTCTTTTTGCTCATTTCTCCCCCCCCTCCCTCTTCCTTCCTTCCCCTCCCTCCCTCCCTTCTTTCTCCTTCCTTTCCTGAGTTCTTTTGGGTTGATTTTTAAAGAAATCATTCTAATTTTTCTTCAACAATTAGGAACTTATACACTGTTTCTCTTTTTTGAATCATGACTCTAATAATTAGAATATGGGAATTTAATCCATCAAAGGCTAAAGTCCATCAATAATTTTCCCCAGATGTAATATATATTTTTTAACAACCAGAATGTTACACATATAGAACAATCAAAACATGTCCTGACCAATTCACTCATTGCAATCAATATTTTTTTAGATTTATCCCAATATTTGCCATTATTTTTGCTCATTTCTTTTTTTAACTTTTTAAAATTGAAGTTTATCATTCATATGAACATCCATACACAGTAAGTGTATAGTAAAAGTTGTGAACTTACAAAACAAACATGCATATCATCACACAGGGTTCCCATACATTACCCCACAACCAACACCTTGAATTGTTGTGAAACAATTTTTACAAACTATGAAAGAGCATCTGAATACACTACTACTAACTATAGCCCTCATCTTACATTTGGTGTTTTTTCCCTTCAGCCCACCCAGTTATTGACACCTTGTATTAGTATTATACATTTCCCATAGTTCATGAGAGAATGTCCTCATATTTGTTTGGTTAACCACAGTCCGTCTCCCACCACAGGATTCATTGAGTTATACAGTCCCATGTTTGTACAATCCATTCAAAGAGTACATGCGGTGGCTCTTACATTCATCAGAGTTGTGCTGCCATCAGCTCAATTTTAGAGTGTTTTCATTATTCCAAAAGGAAAAGTCCCATACCCTCTTATACCCCCTAGTGATGTCCTTTAGAATTGTTATATCTTCTTTGCCACTGCTGCAAATATATTACAATATTACTGTTAACTGTGATCCATAAATCACATTATGAATTATATATAATTTTCCCATGTATCACCATATTCCAATACTTTTTAAAAGAAAAACATTCTTATACTATTAACCACAATCTTCATCCACCCACCTAAATCACTATGTTATACACAGTCCCTAGATTATTCTCTAGCCTCCTTTCAATTGAACTGTTACATCCACGGACTGCCCCTTTCAGCTACAATCACATTTATAAATCAGCAGTGTTAGTTATACTCACTATAATGTATTACCATCAAGTCTATTTATTTCCATACATTTACAATAAACTTATTAAAAATTCATACAGTAAGCGTCAGCTCCCATTCTCAACCCACATTCTATTTCCTAGTAACCTATACTCTAGATCTTACCTCTGTGAGTTTACTCATCGTTTTAGTTCATATTAGTGAGATCATACAATATTTGTCCTTTTGTGTCTGACTTATTTCACTCAACATAATGTGCTCAAGGTTCATCCATGTTGTCATATGCATCCCGATTTCATTACTTCTTACAGCTGAATAGTATTCCATTGTATGTATATACTTACCACATTTTGTTTATCCACTCATTGATTGACGGACACATGGGTTGTTTCCATATTTTAGCAGTTGTGAATAATGCTGCTATGAACGTCGGTGTACAACTGTCAGTTCACATCCTTGCTTTCAGTTCTTCTGAATATATTCCTAGTAATGGGATTGCTGGATCATATGGCAGTTCTACATTTAGTTTGTTCAGGAATCGCCAAACTGTCTTTCACATTTCCCATTCTACATTCCCACCAACTGTGAAGGAGCGTTCCTATTTCTCCACATCCTCTCCAGCACTTGTAGTTTTCTTTTTTAAAACTAATGGCCATTTTATAAGGTGTGAAATGATATCTCAGTGTAGTTTTGACCTGCATTTCCCTATTAACTAATGATGTTGAACATTTTTTTCATGCACTTTTTGGCCGTTTGTGGTTTCCTCTTTGGAGAAATGTCTATTCAAGTCTTTTGCCCATTTTTCATTTGGGTTGCTTGTCTTTTTATTACTGGGTTGTATGATCTCTTTATATAATATGGATATGAAACCCTTATCAGAATGTGGTTTCCAAATATTTTCTTCCATTGAGTATGCTGCCTTTTCACCTTCTTGGCAAAGTCCTTTAATACACAAAAGTGTTTATGTTTGAGAAGGTTCCAGTTATCTATTTTTTCTTTCGTTGCTCATGCTTTGGGTGTAAAGTTTAAGAAACTACTCCTATCACAAGACCTTGAAGATGTTTTCCTACATTTTCTTCTGGGAGTTTTATGGTTGTAGCTTTTATATTTAGGTCTTTGATCCATTTTGAGATAAGTTTTGTATAAGGTGTGAGGTAGAGGTCCCCCTTCTTTCTTTTGGATATGGACATCCAGTTCTCCCAGCACCATTTGTTGAATAGATGGTTCTGGCCCAGCTGGGTGGGATTGACAGCTTTGCCAAAAATCACTTTGCCATAAATTTGAGGTTCTATTTCTGAGCACTCAATTCTATTCCATTGGTCAACATCTTTGTGCCAGTACCATGCTGTTTTTACCACTGTAGCTAAGTAATATACTTTAACGCCAGGAAATGAGAGTCCTTCAACTTTGTTTTTCTTTTTAAAGATATTTTTGGCTATTCAGGACCTATTACCCTTCCAAATAAATTTGATACTGGTCTTTCCAATTCTGTAAAAAA
>JAQZBX010076039.1:0-14498 GCA_029593785.1 Cabassous unicinctus
CAGGACCTGTGTGTGTGAAGCAGGGCTCAGCCACTGAGCTACACCCACTCCCCTTTCCATCATTTTGGAAAGGCAGTTTTGCAAAATACAGAACTATTGGTTCCCAATGTTTTGCTTTCAGCACATTGTCTTCCTACTGTCTTCCTGCTTCCATGGTTTCCAAAGAGAAATCAACTCTTAATCTTACTGAAGCTCCCTTGTATGTGATATGTTGTTTCTCTCTTGCAGCTTTCAGAATTCTCTCTTTATCTTTGGCATTTGACAGCCTAATGATAATATGCTGTGACATGGGTCTATTTGGGTTTATCCTATTTAAGTCTTTTGAGCATCTTGGACTTGTATAGTCATGTCTTTCATTAAATTTGGGAAGTTTTCAGCCATTATTTCCTTGAATATTCTCTCTGCCCCTCTGTTAGTCAGCCAAAGGGGTGCTGATGCAAAACACCAGAAATGTTTTTTTTTTAATGATTTATTTACTTTTATCCATTTTAACCCCCTCTCCCTCCATTTTTGCTGTTTTTATGTCCATTCACTGGGCAACCCTCTATGTCTGTTTCCTGCCCTCTCTTCTCATCCTTTTCCTCCTGTCTTCATCAGGATTTGATCCTGGGAATCTCCGATGTGGGAGAGAGGCATCCTACTGCCTGTGCCACCTTAGTTCCTGGTTTTATAGCACATCTCGCCTTGGCTCTCCCTTGTGTCACTCTCCTGTTAGGTCATCATCTTGCTGCGTGGATTGATGGGGCCTGACAGCACACCCACGTGTGGGGCCTGGCAGCAAACCTGTGCACGGGGCCTGGAGGCTCCCATGCCTTCTATATTTTTCTTTATTTTTACCAGGAGGTCTTGGGGATAGAACCCAGGTCCCTCCATGTGGGAGACAGATGCCCAACTATTTGAGCCACATCTGCCCCCTGGGTTGGTTTTTATAAAGGGTATTTATTTGGGGTAGAAGCTTACAGTTACCAGGCCATAAAGCGCAAGTTACCTCCCTCCCCAAAGTCTATTGCCATGTGATGGAGTAAGATGGCTGCCGACATCTGCCAGGGTTCAGGCTTCTTGGGTTCCTCTCTTCCCGGGGTTCATTTCTCTCTCGGCTCAGCTCCTCTGTTTTCTCCACAAGGTCAGCTGTAGATTATGAGGTTCCCTAGGCTTTGCCTTGTTCCACAAGGCCAGCTGTAGACTATCAGGCGAACAGCTCTGTCTCTCTCCCCGGGGTTTCTGCCATGTCTAAGAAGCTGTCTCTATTGCTCTGTGTTCTTCCCCTGTATGTTCACTTCCTGGGCTCCAGCTCCAAACTCCAACATCAAAACAATAAATAAAAACAAAAACAAAAAAACTCCAACATCAAAGCTCCAATTAACTCCTCTGCTCTGTGGTATAGTTTTGTCTGTGAGTTCCTGCCCACCAAGGGGGTGGGGACTCAATGTCCTACTGATGTGGCCCAATCAAAACCCTAATCATAATTTAAAAAAAATTTTTTTTAATTTTTAAATTTTTTATTTTTTTAAAACAATTTATTGAAGTAGATCATTCATACATGAACATACATAAAGTGTTCAGTAAATATCGTGAACTTACAAAACAAACATGCATAACATCATACAGGGCTCCCACACATCACCACCCCACACACACAAACACCCTGCCTTGCTGTGAAACATTTTTAACAAATCATGAAAGAGCATTGTCCAAGTATTACTACTAACTATAGGCCATATCTTCCTCCCCTATACATTTTTTTAAGGATTTATTTATTTATTTACTTTTATCCATTTTTACCCCTCTCCCCATTTTTGCTGTTTCTGTGTCCATTTGTTGGGTGACTCTGTGTCCATTTCCTACCCTTTTCTCATCCTCCTCCTGTCTTCACTGGGATTCAATCCTCGGAACCTCCAATGTGGGAGAGAGGCATCCTACCGCCTGCACCACCTTAGTTCCTGGTTTTTCGGTACATCTTATCTTGGCTCTCCCTTGTGTTATTCTCTGTTACATCATCATTTTGCTGCATGGCTCACCGGGCCTGGTGGCCCATGCACCTTCTATATTTTCCTTTTTTTAAATTTTTACTGGGAGGTCCCGGGGATCGAACCCAGGTCCCGCCATATGGGAGATGGACGCCCAACCACCCGAGCCACATCCATAACCCTGCTATATCTCTTAAGGTTAAGCAAAGATACCAAAGTTACAGTCTTTTCCCATACAGGATGGTCATATAATAAATCAGGCTTAGTTTAACACCAGCATTCTAAAAACCAGACCTAGGGACAAAAACTAGGTCTGGGGACACATGCATGGTTTCTAATATAGCCAATTTTTAGCCTACCCTAATTATCACAAAATCAGGGCAGTGAGAATTTTCACAGCCTAAATCATAATTTAATCACTCCCTGGTACAGACCAGTTTACAAACATAATCCAATATTTATTTTTGGAATTCATAAACCATATCAAACTGCTACAGCCCTTTTCTCTTTTTCTTCTCCTTCTGGGATTCCTACAATGTGTACATTGATACTCTTGATAGTGTCCCTCAGATTCTTCAGGCTCTATTCACTTTTCTTCAGTCTTTATTCTTTCTGCTTCTCAGTCTGGATGATTTCAATGGTATTATCTTCAAGTTCTCTGAATTTTTCTTCTGCCTTCTCCAATCTCTCTCTTAGAGAATTTTTAATTTCTGTTACTATGGTCTTCAGCTCTGTGTGGTTCCTTTTCAAAATTTCCATCTCTTCATTGGTATTTTCTTTGTGTTCATCTATTGTTTTCCTGATTTCCTTTAGTTCTTTGAGATAGAACCATTTTTAAAAGTCTTAGTCTGGAATGTCCCATGTCTGGTTCTCTTCACTAATGCTTTAATTCTCTCCTTTGCCTGGGCTATCACTTCCTGTTTCTCTGTATCATTTGTGACCTTGTATTGAAATCTTGACATTTTGATATTTCAGTGTGTTATCACTGGGATTTAGACTCTGAGGCATCTGTTCCTTAAGCTTGCATCCAACTAGTAATATGCTAGAGCTTTCCTTGATTGACAGGAGCTGATAAAAAAAATGGAGAGGAAGAAGAAGAAGGAAACAATGAAAACACCTTTCCCATCCTTTGCAGATTTATCTGTACTAGTGCTGTCCTTCAGGCCTTAATCCTACAGTGAATTTTGAGACTAGTTCCAGGCAAAGCTCCTTGATCTTTTCCGTGTGTGCCCTAGGAATTCTCCCATTTACGCAGTTCTGAATGTCCATTCTTCCCTAGGAAACAGTTTCCTAGCTGTCCTGGTCCTGGGTACTGCACCATATATCCTATAACAAGCAATTCCTTGCCCCAGGCCACCACTTGACTGCTCTCCCACAGCATTCTGTAAAAGAGTTCTATGAGCTGCCTTCTACTCTCAGGGCAAGTTTTGGGGTGACGAGTCCCTCTGGCCACCACCAGACAGATTGGGCCAGACATACAAGCTTCCAGTATGTGCATAGGGGTTACTCAAGTGTTCCCTCCAGATCTGGGAGCAGGGACCCACATTCAGAAGTTTCTGGCTCTACGCCAAGAGCAAGGGGTGGGGGATGGGCCAGCCAGAGCACCATAAGATCCTACCATTTTTAAGTGGCCTTTTTCTTGATTCAGTGCTCCACTGACTGCAGTCCTTTATCTGTTCCTGGAACTTTGAGAAAGATGTTTTAGCCAGTTCTTGCTGATTATGCAAAGCTTCTGTGGGGGGATGGAAACTTGAAGTGTCTTACTGTGCCATCTTGAACTGGACAAGGTCTAATAATTTTTTTTTTAAGAATAAAATTCTATACTTGAGTCCTTTTCACTAAGATCTTCACTTCTTCCTTCCTTCCAAGCCTCCTGAAGTAGTTGCTTTGCATCTTTTATTTCTTTGGCACAGGAAACTTATCCTGTAGCTATTGGAAGCATGAAGGCATATTTTAACCACCTACTAGTCCATTAGAGTTTTGGCATTTGATAGGCGACGAATTCTTATTCAAATGGCTCTTAGTACTATCCAGGTGTTCCAGCAGATCCTGATGATATTGGAAGTTTCTGGCAGTTTCAGAAGCAGTTTTTCCATGGTTAAGAAACTTGCTCCTAAACAAATCTTGTTTGTGGACTTCAGGCCTATGCTTGCCGTAAAGACTTAATTATATATATTTCCTGAGCTAGAAATATCACATTATACCCAGACTTTTTGAAGGGGAAAATTCCTGAATTATTAGAGGGCATCTAGATCCTTAATCCAAACAGATTCATAAAGATATCAAAGAACTCATGTCCATTATAGGCACACTCTTTACCAATCTTACTAATCACCTCTTTTATTAATCATGCACCTTCTGTGTATTTTATGAATATTGTGCTGACTCATTTTGATATAGTTAGAATTTCTCTGTATCAAAAGTTACTCAGTAGTATTAATTTTATGAGAAGTTAATAATTCTAAGATTTTCACCTCTTATGTGATTATTTCCAAACCATTACTGAAGCACAATTAGAGAGCCAAGTAAAATGAGGTTTACTGAGGGTAGGCATGAAATGATGCAACATTAAAATGTCAGCTCATGGAAAGATGTTCAACATCATTAGGGAAATGCTAATTAAAACCACAAGGAAATACCACTACTGGAATTGATAAAATCAGAAAAAATGACAATATCAAGTGTTGACAAGGATGTAAACCAGCTGGAACTCTCAAACATTTCTAGTGGGAATGAAAATGGTAAAAATCACTTTAGAAAACAGTTTGTCTGTTTCTTACAAAGTTAAGCAGATGCTACTGTTTGACTCAGCAATCCCACTCCTAGGTGTTTACCCAAGAAAAATGAAAACATATGTTCTCACAAAAACCTTTATGCAAATATTTATACCAGCTTTATTCACAATTCTCCCAAACTGGAAACAACCCAAATGTCTTTCAATGGTGAAATGGATAAGCTGATTAATGTCCCACCACCATCACCAGAAGATATCTATGTTCTAATCTTGGGAACTTCCAAATGCTACTTTACATGACAAAAAAGGATTTTGTAGATGTTATTAAGGATTTTGAGATGGAAAGATTTACATGTATACTTATAAGAGGGAGAGAGAGGGAGTCTTTAGACAAACAGAAAAGGAGGAGGCAATGTGACCACGGAGGCAGAGTGGCATGACATGGCCACAGCCATGGAAAGGCAGCTACCAGAAGCTGGAAGAGAAAAGGAACAGATTCTCTAGAAAGAGTATGCCCCTGCTGACACCTTGATTTTGGCCCAGTGATACTGATGTTGGCCTTCAGAACTGTGAGAGAATAAATTTCTGTTGATTTAAGCCACCAAGTTTGTGGTAATTTGTTACAGCAGAACTAGAAAACAAATACAACATAGAATGGAATACTACTCACCAATAAAAACAAATGCATTATCAATATACATAACAACATGAATGAAACTCAAATGCATTCTTACTAAAGCATACTTAGAAAGCAAAGTAAAAATGTGACGGTGAAAGAAACAAGACTCAAAAGGCTGTACACTGTGTGATAGGGACAGAGTTAGATCAGTGGTTGCCATGGGTTTGGGGTGTGTGGGTGGAGGGAGGGTTGACTGCAAAGGGGCAGCTTGAAGGAGTTTTGGTGGGATGATGTAACTGTTCTGAGTTTTTATTATGGTGGTGGTCATGCAGCTCTATGTATCTGTCAAAACTCATAGACCCACTCACTAATGAGAGTAAATTTTATGGTACGTAAATTTAAAAATCGATTTAAAACAAAAATAAAAACCCAAGCATTAGCAGCCAGGAAGAATGTCGAAGTGTTATAACCTCCACAAGTCCCTGCCCTAAGAGGCAAAGGGTTTCATCTCAGACCTCAATCAGAAAATTTCGCTTTCCACCAAAGAGGAAGTTAATCCTCTGGTGACTAACAATATGCAGAAAAGAAAAGAACAGAACTGAGAGCATATTTCTTACAGCCGACAGGGGAGAGAATAAAGAGCTCATACTAGAGAGAAGAGAAAGCTTCTGGGCCATGAGAATAGAGACAGACATCATTCCTAGGGTACTTGGTATTAGAGGACTGCATTTGTGGGTATATTAGAGGCAACAGACTTCTTCAAGAACTGTCCTGAAGGTGAAGTTGAAATAACTACATAAAACAAAGACCAAGAATTTCTGCAAAAGGTCAAGGATACAAGAAGGTGACATCTCACTGAATACTTGAGTGTGACAAGACAAAAGAGGGACAGGAGGGTTGGCAGCACAAAATGAAATGAATGGACAGGAGCAGGGACTGGTCTCTCAGCCACACCTAGCTAAGGGACTCTGCTCAGAGAGGAATTGAGCATTTATAGGGAACTTCGTGCGACATTGATAAAGTAGTATGTGATGACGTTTAAATATAGTGTTCTTATTCCATGTGTTACTTCCATCATTGTCAACAGTTCTTTTGCTGCTTTTACAACTTTTGAAATTGATATATCCTTTTTGGTATTGTTATAGTATCAGATCGTCAATGGGAAGCAGGTTAATGTTGGAGGTTGCTTGCCATAAAATGATCCTTTGAGTTTTGAGATACTGTAAATACCCTCTCTGTAATGTGTAGAGTCCTAAAAAATTAAGCTATATAAAATGTAGGGTCTTATTATTGGGTGGTTAATGAAATGATTGAGAGAAAGCAACGTACAACTGGGCACCTGAGGTTCTAAGAGTACAACTGTGCCGTCTCAAACTATCCTACTCTCTGCTGAACTTTGATCAACAGGTGGCAGTTTTTTTTTACTTAAATATTGCTGAGGACAATTCTGGGCCATGTTACAGGCTGAATATTCCAGGAAGTAGCAAACTAACTCTGAGTTAGTTGGCATTTATCTTGATGGCCTAATCCATAGAGATTAAGAGATTTAGAGACTAAGAAAATACTGTAGACTCAGGGACTCATTCTCTACCCCTGCACTTCTAAGAACTGGAATTATCTGCTATTTGCAGAGTGAGCAGAAAAAGAGCAATAGCAAACACTTATAGGAGTCTTAATATGTCAGGCATTATTCTAATTGCTTAACATAAATTAACTCAATCAGTTCTCACAATAATCCTCGAAGGTAGGTAAGTGAGCAGAGCTTAAGCCGCTTTACAGTTTTGTGGAAGAGGTAGGATTTGAACCCACAAAATTTGACTCGAAAGCCTGTATATTTAAGCCCTACACCATACTGCAGCTCATGCTTGGAACTGAGGATTATGTCTTAACTTTTTAGAGAAAGAGCTGGGCCTTCGACTTCCTTGGATGTTGCATTTAGCGTAACCAGTGGCATTTATCTATGAAACTATAATCACTAACAAATCCCAGGCAGCATCCTGGCATGCAGCCAGCTTACTGGCATTCCTATCCGGCACACTTTACAGGGCTGGTCATGTGAGAAAGACAGCTAACAGTAGCAATTGCTGGGTGATGAATGGCTAGAAGCAGGGCAGCTTGAAGCATGACGGGGACAAAGGAATGCAATCAGGAAATGCTGACCTGGAACTCAGAGTAGGGTAAGTTGGGCTGTGATGGATGGAAGGCAGCAGCTGCACATAAAGCCTGTTGGCACATGCAGTCTGAAAAGCACTGCTTCATTTGAATTGAAATGGGCAACCTGAGAGGCAGAGAGGCAAGCAATGACAGAAGCCACAAACCAAAATACAAACCTTTCATTAATCTTTCCATCCACACTCATTGTATCACTGTTGCTTGCCATTATTTTTCAATCTGATAAAGAACCATGATACAGGGCTGTGGACCCAGGGCCATGCATTATGAGACTGTTTCTAAAAAGAGGGAGTAACGGGCAGAAGAAACTTCAAGCTCTGAACTGATGGGCACATCTGAGCCATTATTCAAATAAAGGTTCTCTTTTAATTTTCTGAATCTCACCCAAAAAGACCACTTATATTTCATTCTCTCCTTAACCATGATCATCTTGTGGCATTTGTCTTGGTGCCTAATATTCATTGTCCTGTCATATCTGTCCTGACCTTTTTTTTCTCTTGGTAGTGTCCTAAGATTTCTTGTCCCAAACTGCTAGGTGGCAGTTCCCTGATGTTGTTCACTACATGCTTGTTCAACCTGTTCTGAATTCCTGCCCTCTTTGCCTTTCATTTATTTATGTTAAAAAAAAAAAATCTTTCAAGGGCTTTGTTTTGAGCCAGTCATCGTATCAGCCCTTGTACTTTGCTTGTAGTAATACAGCTGTATAAACTGATTTACATCAGTAGAGTATTGAGTAGCAGAAGGAATGAGCCTCTTGGTGTGGTACCTCCTTAGTGCTTACATTTTTTGTTCTAAAAGGGATTCTTTTAATACTTTAACCCAAACTGTGACTCCTTAAATGTGGAGTTTCAGGCACTGTAGCAGTCTTAGAGGGAGATCTTTTACATAGGTAAAAACTCCCCCAGGGACCATTAAGCCACATCATATGGGCACTTGCCTTATCCACCTGCCTACAGCCTGGCCCTGTAACCACATTTCAAGGTGGGCTCTTGAAATGTGGAGAAAGATGAGTCTCTACTCATGGTTTTGCAGAATGACTTCAGCAGCTGCCTTGCGCAGGGAATAAAAGCTGATCCATTTCTTCAAAGATGTTCTAAGCTTGCTTGAGAAATGTATTAGAGATGCTTCCCACTTTATACCATCTTTATCCATTCTAGAGGACTTCATTTGCCTCCAATTTGTTTTATTTCTCAAAATTTTCAGAACCTAAACGGAGATCGGGATTGCCGTGTGTTGCTGCTTCCCACGGCCTTTCAGAGGGAAACCGGCAGTTTCATTTCAGTGTAAACAGGATTTTGCCTTAGTTTTTCTTTGTATTCCCCTCAGTGTCAGCTAAGCACATGGCTGGTACGCAATATACTTCTTGAATAAAAACATTCCAACTCTAGAATCCTTCTTTAAAAGTAAAGTTTTCAAAGCAAAGAACAATGAAGTAAAAGATGAGACATTTTGTATGCATCACCTATGAGTCAGAGATTGTGCTAATTGCATGCACTCACATATCTTATTTCGTTTAACCTCCACAATAACCCTTTGTGGTTCCTTTTTACATATGAAGAACTTGAAGTTCAGAGAAGACAGGAAACTGGCTCAGGATTGTACAATTGGGGGTAGAGCTTGGGTATGAGCCCGGGAAGGTCAGACACCAGTGCGTTTATGCTGCATCAGGCTGATTCCGATAAAGGAGAGCCAGGCCCTGTTATGAAGGAGCCTGTGCTTTACTCAGTTGCTTGCTGTGATGCTCATCTGTAGTTTTGGCAGCCTCTTCTTTTGGTAACATTACCCCGGTTTTCCTTTGGGCAGCAACCTCCACCCCACTTTTAGTTTATATGTATATGACTCAGAATGGAGCTGACTCTACCTCAGGCTTCAGGGGTGGGCAAGTAACTCAGGCCTCAGAAATCAACTGTCCTTTCTCCTAACCACAGTAATTGGTTCAGTGGTCAGCATGTGACCTAAGCTCAACCAAATTCAAATCAATCTCAGGGTTTTGCTAGAACTATTGGGAAAGAATCACCCTCTTTCTTTTGGGGTTGCTTAGCTCACAGGATGACAGCCTAAATCTGCTGGTAGAAACTCCCCAAAGAAAGCCTTCCAGAGAATGAAGCTCAAAGAGGAAAGCAGAGGTATGAGTTGGAGCCTCTGAATATTGCTGTGCCTGAAGCTAAACACCCCTTGGACTTTTCAGTGACATAAAACAATAAATTATTCCCTTCTGTGCTCTAGGGATTTTAGCTTGATTTCTGTCACTTAACACTGAGAAAGTCCTGACCATCCATCTGCCTTGGTTCTGCTGTAGATGGATATATGACTAATTTTAAGTGGCATAATTCACTCTTTTATTCTGTTGGTCCAAAGCACATTATGGGAAGTGGGTGTGGCCCAATGGATAGAGCTCCCGTTTACCATATGGGAGGCCCCGGGTTCGGGTTCGCTTCCCGGGGCCTCCTTGTGAGGGCAGGCGGGCCAGCCCGCAAGGCGCAGTAGGCTGATGCAGCAAGACCTCACAGCAGGAAGCGGGTGTGGCTCAATAGATAGAGCCCCCGTTTACCATGCGTGAGGCCCCGGGTTCGCTTCCCCGGGCCTCCTTGTGAGAGCAGGCCGGCCCGTGCAGCGCGGTGGGCTGATGCAGCAGGACCTCACAGCAGGGGGGAGATAAGCAGACACGGAAGAAACACACAGCGAATGGACACAGCAAACACAAGCAGCAAGGGGGGGATAAATAAATAAATAAATAAATAAATAAGCACATTATGGAATCTCTTCTTTTTTAATTCATCTAACAAACTAGGTTGGAAATCTGTATAGCTCTTGGAATTGAATTCTATCCAATTAAAACTATTTTTATTGTAGCTATCCTGGAAGGCATCAAGTGATATCTCAATTTTATATGTGTGTGTGTGTGTGTGTTGTGTGTGTGTGTGTTTGTGTATAAACACCTTGGTTCAAGAAAGGAATCATAAAAAATACATTCAACCTTTTTTTTAGGGGGTACCAGGGATTGAACCCGGGACCTTGTACATGGGAAGCAGGTGCTCAACCACTTGAGCTATACCCACTCCTCACATTCATCTTTTAAACATTTTGTTTTAGCCTAAAACCATATCAATGTGCATTCATTCTCCAATCTTTTGATGTAAGGTCAAGATTTCTTTGAGTATAGGTCTGCTCATTGGAGTTCGTTCTTTCTTGCATAAGCCATGCTCACAAAGCATCATCTATGATTTCCTTTATATTTACTGAGGAGGAATAAGAAATGAAAAACACTTGCATAGTAATTGCAAAAGTCTTCTAGATTTTTTCAAAGTCTTTTCAATTTTTTGCAATTATCTCACCCATACCTAATTATTTTTAATAATAGCTTTATTGAGCTATAATTCACATACCATAAAATTCACCCTTTTAAACTGTGTTTTTCAGTATATTCGCAGAGTTGCATATATGCTAATTTGGCATTAAATTTTCTAGCTATTTGCCTTTAGCAACTGAATACAATATACCCAACATGAACAGGTTCGTGAGAAAACATATCTGAACCTTGGTAAGCATATTCAACTGTGGGCATAGAAGTGCTTGGGTATACTAGAGTGTAGTCTATAGTTATGAGTGTGTTGTGTCCCATACATGCAGTCAGTACGTATTACAGAGAGAATGGAGAGAGTCACTTAGTTTGGAGAATCAGTTAAGTAGAAGTTGGCTAAAAGAACTTCTACTGTTCAGGCAAAATGCTTTGGAAGTTCAAAGGAAAAAGAGAAAATCTTGAAACTTCATTGAAGAGGTGACTTTGAAATGGGCTTATAAGGATGGAACACATTTTTTTTACGGAAATAAATTTTAAATTAGAGAGAATATTATAATGAACTTCCATGTACCTATCTCTCAGCTTCAACAGTTATCAATCTTGTTTTAGCTACCCCTCATTCACTTCCCCACTCTACCCCTTGAAAATTGGGTAACATTTTGTTTTTACTTTTTACTGTTTTTCAAATTGAGTTATAATTTACAAAGACCAATAAATAGCAATCTTAACCATATAGCTCAATGAATTTTTACATATGTATACCAGTATAACTAACACATGGATCAAGATATAGAACAGTCCCAACTTACCAGAACGGTCCTTTATGTCCCCTTCTAGTCAATGCTGCCCCACCTCAAAAGGCAACCACTATTCTGAACTGTATTACCATAAATTTGTTTCTCCTATTCTTGATCTTCATATAAATGGAAGGATACAGTGTAATACTCTATTGTGTCTGGCTTCTTTCACTCAATGCCATATCTATGAAATTCATCCATCTTGCCGTGTGTAACAGTAGTTTGTTTTTTATTGTTGTGTAGGTAGTATTACACTATATGAACACACAATATTATTTTTTATCCATTCTAATGTTGATGGGCCTATGGGTTATTTCCAGTTTTTGTCTATGAACCTTCTTGTGCATGCCTTTTGGTGGATATATGCTCTCATTTCTGTTGGGTATATATACAGGAATGGAATTTCTGGGTCATAGAGTGAACGTATGTCCAGCTTTAAGTTACTGAAAGTTTTCCAAAGTGTTTTTACCAATTTAATCCTCATCAGCAATGTAAGGCAGTTCTTTTAGTTGCTCACACCATTGCCAACATCTGGTGGAGGTGTAGTAGTAATCACTATTTTTGTTTGTTAGTTTATTTTTCATTTTAATTTGTTTTCTAATTAGACACTTATGTTAATCATGTAGGTTCATGATCGACTGAACAGAAACCTAATTTTTTTGTTTGTTTTCACATGTTTATTTAGAATGTTAAATATACACATAAATTTCCTCCTCTGACAAATGCATCATGTCATGCTACTCTCAATACTCTAAATGATTGTATTAGTCAGGGTTCTCTAGGGAAACAGAACTGAAAGAGATATCTGTAAATATGAGATTTTTATAAGAATTATCTCACATGACTGTGGGATGCACACTCCAAATTCCATAGGGCAGACCACAAGCTGGGAGCTTCAAAGAAGATTTTCAATGAATTCCCCAGGAAAAGATGGCTGGCTAAAGTAGAGAGGAAATTCTCTCTTCTGGCTGCTGAAATCAGCATTTCTCCTTTTAAAGGTTTCAACTGATTGGATGAGATTTCTCTCATTGTTGAAGACACTCTCCTCAATTGATTGTAGATGTAATCAGCCATAGCTGCAAAACTTACTGGTGCTTTAAGTCTATGAAATGTTCTCCCAGTAACAATCACACCAGTGCTTGCTTGACCAAACAACTGGACACCAAAACCTGGCCAAGTTCACACATGAACATAACCATCACCGTCCACCGCTTGTCAACTTGGCAGTCATACACATCTCCTTAAACAATACTTAATCTCTAAATAAAAGAAATAACAGTTATATTTTTGCCTAATAATATTCAACTGTACTGTGTACAAATGGAAACACAATAACTCTCCCCAGAATAGGGTCCCAGACCTTTGCTAATACTCACTCTCACATTGGATAACCTATAACTTAAACACTCTGGCATGAAGCTAATATAACTTATATCATATAATAAGGGGATGATAGGGAAGAAAACAAAGATGTTTACTTTATGGACAATTACAAACATGCTAAAAACAAAACAAGGAAGAAATATTCATAACCATTACAGTCCTCCTTACTGTAATTAGTCATGTGGTCATAGCTGGTATTTATACCTACCTTCTTCCACTACCCATTCCATATTCCCTTTACCCTCAGCAAGCACCTAACCTAGCCATTGCTCTTTTTCTGGTGGTGTGACCCAAACATTCATTCCTGATGCAGAAACCTACTTTTTAAAGCCAAGTTTATTGAGGTGTAATTTACATTGAGCAAATTCATGCTTATAGGTGTACAGGTTGATGATTTTTTTTTTACTTTAAGAAATATTTAGTGTTTTTATTTGAAAATAGTTTAGATTTAAAGAAAAGTTGCAAGTACAGAAAGTTCCCATACACCCCTATAATTAACACCTTATATTAGGATGGTACATTTGTTAAATTAAGGAACAAATATTGATACACTGTTATTATCTAAAGTCCATAATTTATTCAAATTTCTTTAGTTTTTCCCTAATCTCCTCTTTCTGTTCCAGGATCCCATCCAGGACACCACATTCCATTGAATTGTTATGTCTTCTTTGGCTTGTTTTGGCTGTGATAGTTCCTAATGCTTTTTTTTTTTTTTTTTTAGGAGGTACCGGGGATTGAACCCAGGACCTCCTATATATGAAGCATGCATTCAACCACTGAGGTACACCCACTCCGCCCTAATGCTTTTTCATAATTGCAAATGTACCCCCATCTGACCAAGTCTTTGACCTCCCAACTTTCATTTGCATTCACGTTCATGCCCCTGACATTTTGCCTCTGGGATGACCATGCCCAAGATGAATTCTGGAGCCAGATGACCCCTGAGTCGCCAACAGGCGTGCGCAGCTGCACATCAGTGTGTCCCGAGCACCTTGAAGTCATCTTGTTCAAAAGCAAACTCAACTTCTTCATCTCTTCTAGTCTTGCTCTTACTTAGTGACGCTGTCACCCTCCAGAAAGCGTGGTATCTGGGAGGCACCCCAATTCCACCCGCTCCCTGGTTTCTTGACCAGGAGCAGTTGTGAAGCTGGGGGAGTGTAGGATTCATCTAGGTTCTTGGTTCTGTTGCATAAAAGAATTTAAGAACACGCCAGTTTAGTTAGGCCAGTAAAAAGAATTTATTGGGAAATGGGAAAAAAGAACAGAGCTTGGTGAGAAATGGAATAGAAGGATGGAAATACACACTGAAATTTGGTTCGGGCTCCTCTAGGCAGAAAGATTGAGCTCTGGCTTGCGTGATTGCCTTTTAAACTATTAATTATTCCTTCTCTTACTAATGCTAAGGGGAGGAGCCCCAGCTGTTATTGGCTACCCCACCAATGGTGAGGATTATTTGGAATATCCAGGGCCAAGGGGAGATTCCGGAAAGAGTTAAGGTCTCAGCGGGGTCTCACAGCCATGTTGT
>JAQZBX010076040.1:0-14499 GCA_029593785.1 Cabassous unicinctus
CTTTGATGTTGGAAAGAAGGTCCCAGGAGAAGAGAAGCGAACCGTTCGCCTAATCGCCTACAGCTGACCTTGTGGAGGAAACAGGAGCTAAGCCCGGAGAGAAACGCAGCCCCGGGAAGAGAGGAATCCAAGAAGCCTGAACCCTGGGCAAATGTCGGCAGCTGTCTTGCTCCAACATGTGACATTGGACTTTGGTGAGAGAAGAAACTTATGCTTTATGGCCTGGTATCTGTGGACTTCTACCCCAAATAAATACCCTTTATAAAGACCAACTCATTTTTGGTATTTCACATTAGCACCCCTTTGGCTGACTAATACAGTATTCAATAAAATATTTAGTGAATAAATGATTAAATGCAGTAGCATGTTCGAGCATAGATCAATTAGTATGAAATTAATCCAAAAAGTAAAATACATTTCTGAATTTTAATGTCTGAATTACATAATTCAGAAGGCTCAAATTCCATATCAACATTTAAGCCTTACTTTCTCTGCATCTATGGGTCATTTATACAAATTGGCTACAAATTATCCACAACAAATTTCCAAAGTTTAATATAAAGAAGCAACATTTTGTGGCAAAATTTAATTTAATTTAAAAATAATATTCAAAATATAAAAACTGAAAGACTGTTCAACTGGAAAATAATAAAAACTAATATTAAAAACATAATCATAAGTTATTCTTTGTCAAATAGGAAATAAAATTTTGATTATACACTCTATACACTGGATTACAATATAAATAATGCATATCATTAAATATAAGATAAAGGTAAAATAGCTGTCAGATGAATAATGGAAACATTAAGTTCTTGTGTTCATAAACAGGAAACAAAAAATAAATGATATAGTTACCTGAAGGTGCTAGAGAAAGAACAATGAGTTCAACCTAAGAAAGTAGGGGAAATAAAAATCATGAAACTAAAATAACACAAATTAATTAGAAAGCCAAAAAATGAATTACATTTATCATAAAAGGAAAGAAATACAACTATAGAATGATACTTTAATGAACTTCAAAAAAGAAAGAATTATTTGAGAGATAAAAGATGGACACAAAAACAGAGGAAAAGTTGTAACAAGATTGGAGGTAAAACTATATTATCATTTAAATCAGAGGAGATTTAAAAATCTTTTCAGACTTTGGCTTTGTCCATGACAGAGTAAGTGGCATGAGAATAACTGTGACATCATAAAATACTCTAAACATGGACAAATGCACGTGGCAAGTGCTTTCTGGCTTTGGACAACAGACATCATTAATTTAACAGACAGAATAACAGTCAGTTACTTGTGAGATTCTGGAAACATGTGAGAAGAGTATTATGATTACCCTGTCTTTATAGACTGCTCTGCAGGAAAGTAAAGAGTGCAAGCAGAGTATAAATGTCTGGTCCTGCAGAACTGAAAAGACAGAAATGGGAGTTTCCAGCAGCTGAAGAAGTGTAACATCAAGACAGAGAACCCAGAGCAGGTGCCCCAAATGCCTGTGTGGGGATTCCCTGTAGGTCTTAGGCTGAAGACTGAGCAGCACATGTGCAGGGGGCACTAAACAAGCCTAGTGAGGAGGCCCTGGTACAGGGCTGAGAACAGAGCAACTACAAAGATCATGAGTAGATGAGAGAAGTTGGAGTCATGGCCCCACCATTATAAAGAATATCTCTGATTGACTCAGGCATGAAGTTGAGACAAAACAAACAAACAAACAAACAAACAAAAAACATACATTAGCAATAAAGACTCTACCCTGGAGTGAAAGCAATACCCTTGGATTAAGGACAAAATGAAACAGATCTTCTTTATCAAAGAATAAAATGATACCTGAGGAGTTTAAAAGGCACTGTCACTAGTTCATTGTGTACCAGAGCAAAACTGAATAATCCTTAAAGTAAAACAACATAATCCAAACCCTCTATAATATATCAGTCACAAAATATAGTATATAATAAAAATACTAAAAAGAAGACAAAGAAAGAAAGTGTGAACTATATGAATAAATATAGAACTTAATAGAAATATATTTCAAGATGATACAAAATGGAAAGTAAAAATATCTGAAATGAAAAGTGTGGCATATATGACTTGGCATTTTCTCCCCAACCCTTGCTGTGCTTTTCCCCTCCCCAAATTGCAGCAGTATTTCTGACTAGTTAAAAAGGCAAACTTGGGGAAATGGTCATGAACTGGTGAGTGATCTGTAAATCTTGTAACACTAAATTCCTTAGAAGTCCTGCTGCATCTCATGTGCCTTCCCCATTTGTAAGCGGACATGCATTATTAAAAATCCCTGTTGTTTTGCAGGGAGTGTGGACAATTGAGTTCAGAAAATGTTGTCTCATCTCTCACTGCTGAGGATGAGGACCCCACTTAAGCCCCCTAAATAAATGCTCATTTTTCACCACATTGGACTTGTCCAAATCTTTCTTTGTTCTGCCATATCTGTCTCAGTTGGGTGAAAAGCTATCATTTTCCACAGTGCCTTGCCATACTCAGGGCAAATTTACATGGAAGAACTAAAGGGCAAATTGGAAGTATAGAGGAATATATCAGTAATCTTGAAACCAAAACAATAAAACATTTTCAAACTACAAAAACAAATTAAGTAATCAAGAACATAGCACTGTGGGTCAATAAAATAATGAGGAAAAAGTGGATGAAATCTTATAAAAAGTTTGAGAAAAATATCAATTTACAGATCCAAGAAGTTCTGAAAACCCAAAGCAGGTTAAATCCAACTGAAACACTCATACACACACACCCACATACAGAGGCATGAACCGAGGCATACCATACTCAAACTACAGGAACTGAAAGATAGAAACAGTTAAAAGCAGCCATGGTGGGGGAGGGAGAGCACATTACCTGCAAGAAAAATATATATCAATTATGGCTGACATCCAATAAAAAACCCTAAGACTAGAAGAGAAAAAAATCTAAAATATGTTTAAAGGCAAAAATAAATAATAACTATATCTAGTGAAAAAATTGTTAAAAAGCAAGGGTGACATAGGGGCATTTAAGATTAATGCAAGTTCAGAAAATTTGCTGCAAATACTGCAGTACAAAAAAGCTAACAAAAGTTCTTCAAGCTGAAAAGCACATTTGCTTTTTATCATAACAAAAATAACAAAATTCATGATATGATAGATAGGAATGATATTCAGAAGAAATTTTATTTCTAAAAATCTTCCAAAAAATTACCAAAAGAAATGAATAGCATCAGTATGGGAAATATTTATAAATTCTGCAATAGACAACTGACTATATGCAATAAAAATAATGATATTCTATTTTCAGGTTTGTAATTTATATGAGAGGAAAATATATGGCACAATGGCAATAAAGACATGGAATAAATGGAAATAGAATGTTTTAGGGTTTTTACAATCTATGTGAAGAGGTACAATATTAATTTCAAGTACACTAAAATAATTTACTAATTCCATATAATCACAAGAGGTATGGTTTAAAAAATCCAATAGAGAGAATAAAATTGGACAATATATTTTTTATTAACCCAAGTGAAGCCAGGATAGAAGGAGCAAAGGACCAAAAACAAATGGCATAAATTGGAAATAACAAATCCATAAGTATTTTAAATGTAAATAGACTAATCACTCCATTTAAAAGGTAGAGTTATTGAGACAACTAAAATGTAATGAACTATTATATCATATTCCTAAGAGATAGGAGAAAAGTACAATGATGAAAAAATATGTATTTTGTAAATATAAGCATATAAAAACTAATGTGGCTATTTTATTTTACAAAGAAGACCTCTGTATTCCAGTAGTATGATGGATAGTATAAAATAATAAAGATCCAATTTATCATAAAGATGTAAAATCCTTAATAGAACTTCAATACAAATGAATAAAAAGTTGACAGAAAATAAATGAAACAATAGAAACTTAAAAAATAATAAAATTGAGAAGTTGTCAGAGATAAAGTGCCAATGTTTTTTTGTCATCTAGGGCAAGGATTCAAATCCTCTTTCTGTTTCTCACTCCTGATTTTCTGCCAAAATTATTTTCCTTTTAGAAATGTTCTGTTGGAATCCAGGAAATAAAGATTCAATAACAACATTTTAAAAATCATTAGTTCTGTAAATTAGTCTTTATTCAACTTTTATTTATATTATGCAAAAACTAAGATTAATACCTATAAAATTGTTTTCAACACTGGGAAGAAAAACTCGCTGATTTTGTAAGGAGTAAGCAGTAATTTTTGAGGTGTCATTAACGCAGAAAATTACCCATAAACTATAATTTTGTTATAACCCAAGGTTACCTACTGTCAAGTAAATTGATGCTGGCATTTTATTATAATAAACCTTTCTCAACTTCACTAAATTTTTGATGAATAAAAAAATTGCACTTCCAAAAATTCATAAAAGTTAATTTGTAACATTTTTATCCACACCACATAGTCTCTCCTGAAATTCTAGAGTGAGAAAAGTTTTTCCCAAAGAATTACTTCTCAATCTATATGAAAGTTGATTTCACTAACATTAATTAATATGAAATTTGAAAGAAAATATTTGAACTGATTATATTTAGAGAAAGTTAACTTTGTCCATTAAATTAAATATCACAAGTCTCAGCATTTAATTTTACTTTCCTTTTAATAAAATAAAAACCAAGTATATTAATTTTTTAAGAAGTCCACAAATATTGTGATAGATAAATACAATAATACATAGGCTGTATAGATTAAATAGGTGACTGCCAAACAAAATAAAGAGGCTGCACCATGTTTTCCACTTGATGCCTCAAAAACACCCATTCATCAGCTGGTGCACACTCCTGGAGGGAAGTTAACTATGGGGCACCATCCAATGTAAAATGCATGAAATTGTAGATTTTACAAAAGGCTAATTTAACTTAGGTCAAGGTGTATTATAATTAGTGAGAAAATCAGAATAAGCTACTGAAAACTGAGTATGATAAAATTATGCTAATACATAAGTAGACATATAAATAAGCATTATATATACACAGAAAAATAATTGGAAGAAAATACATGTGAAGATTAATAACAGTTATGAATGATTTTTATTTTCTTTAAATTTTGTTGTTTTTGAATTTTTGTGTAATGAACCATCTTATTCTCTTAAGAATGCCACACTTTTAAATATGAAAATATTTCATTGTGAAAAATGCACTATTCTTTCCCTGGTGATTAAAGATCTGGCCATTCAGTCACAGAGGAATTAACTTTTTCTCTAGCAATATCTTCTCTGGTACCCTTCAAAAAATTAGAGCTTCACAAAGGAATACCAAAAAATCATGCTCAAAATTGTGTGGCTTCTAAGGGGAAGAAAATTCTCTATTACACACTTTGAACTTTTTTCCTCATGTTATGCCAAAAAGTCTTCCTTGGAAGTTAATCCCGAGGGGGTGCATTATCAGCAATCCTCCATATAAGAGGTCAAGTGTTATTATCAGGGTGAAAAACAAAGGGATGCTCTGCTCAGCTTATATTCACATCAGCTCCTTGAAATTCTTGTGAGACGTAATTCTAGGTGAACTTTCCCTTTGATCAGGGACTGACCAAAATTTTAGGTTGATCTATTTTACTTCAAGATAAAACCAAAATGCATGCATGAAATATTAATATTAATTTATTTCAAAGGGAACAGATACTTTATTACAGAACTTTTTGGGTCCTTACACGTTTTACGCATTTTATTTATGAGAAAAAATTGAGGGTCACAAATTTCTAGACAGATGCTCTTGGGAGAAACTTTTTCATCACTTTTGTTTATGGTATTATTCTCAAAATTAAGGCATTTTACTTCAAATCAAATAAAATGGATACATTATGAGAAGCACATGCATATGCATATCAGTTATGCTTTACCTAAGTAATTGCAGGATTTGTGGAAATGGAAATCTAGAATTGATGGAATCAAAGTCTACAAGCAATGAACATATATTGAAAATATAATTTTGGAAGAAATCTGATATCTTCCAGAAATGAAAATTATGTGTGACCTATTATTTTAACTCATTCAAGTAAAGTTCTCTAAGATTGAAATTTATGATTTGTTACTTGTGTTAAATAATAAGGGGATATAAAATTAAAGTAAATGACATTAAAACTTTTTCTATCATTGATTATTATTAGCACTTATCTCATTTTTCTGATATTGATTATAAATAGATATTAAGTGTTGTGATCATGCTCTCTGAATTCTACCTATCTTGGTAGAATCACAGAGTCAACATTTATTATAGGACCCTGGCAAGTTTCTTAAAACTGTTGTCTTTTCCTCACCTAAAAATGTGGCTAATAGTAACACCTATGGTGTAATATTTCCAGGTGGGTTAAATGTGTTAATAAAAGGAAGCATTTATATTAGTGTCAGGTCCATTCTACTTATGCAATATATATAAACTTCTATTATATAACATCCAAATGATGATTTATAATTGATTTATATTTGGCAGTAACACTAAGATTGTTCATTCATATTTTGCAAGCTGCTTTTTGTTAGGAATTTCTAAAAACCCTAAACAAAATCCTTTGTGAAGTCATTCATGTTAAGTATCATCTTTGTTTTCTTAACGGTTTACAAGAGTTGAACGCTATTATGGAAAGTAGGAATAACACAAGTGTGCCTTACTTCATCCTTATGGGACTGACAGACTCTGAAGAGGTTAGGCAGGTCCTCTTTTTGCTGTTTCTCCTGATATACTTGATTACTGTGCTGGGGAACACAGGGATGATACTGATAATTCGCCTGGATCTCCAGCTTCACATGTCTATGTACTTTTTCCTCAGTCACTTGTCATTCCTTGACCTCAGTTACTCAACTGTCATCACACCAAGTTTATTTCATTCAAAGACTGCTTCATCCAGATGTCTTTTTTTATCTTCTTGGGTGCCACTGAGTGTTTCCTTCTCTCTTCAATGGCCTATGACCGCTATATAGCTATCTCCAATCCTCTTCACTACCCAGTATATATGTCCAGCAGTCTTTGCCATGCTCTCATCACCAGGTCCTATGTGATGGGCTTTACTGACTCCTTGGTCACTGTACTTTGCATGAAAAGTTTGCATTACTACAAATCCAATGTGATCCATCACTTTTTTTGTGACACAACCCATTTTAGCCCTGTCCTGCACTGACACTGTTAGCACTGAAATCCTGATATTCATTGCTGCTGGCTCCACCCTTATAATGTCTCTTATCACAGTCTCTGTGTCTTACATGTCCATTCTCTCTACTATCTTGAAAATGAATTCCACCTCAGGAAAATGCAAAGGCTTCTCTTCTTGTGCCTCCCAGCTCCTGGGAGTCACCATCTTTTATGGCACCATGATTCTTACTTATTTAAAACCAAAGAAGTCCCACTCCTTGGGAAAGGACCTAGTGGCCTCTGTGTTTTATACTATGGTGATTCCCATGCTGAATCTACTCATTTATAATCTTAGGAACAAAGAAGTGAAAAATACTCTAATTAGAGTCATGCAAAAGAGCAGGATCCAGGTAACTGAAGTGATAGTGATGCTAAGCATTTAAATGCACCTGCATCTTTTGTTTTGTCTTGTTAGATATTTCCTTGGATTCTCTCTAAAATGCCCAAATCCTTTAGTTTGTATTTCTGTTGAGCCATCCTTTACTTGGCCAAACATAATCTTGAATAGTTCCATAAATATGTTTTTAGAAATCCATTTTGAAATGGACCACGATATAAGTTTTAAACCTGTTACCCTAATATATGTGTTTCTTTAAGAGCAACTAATGTGCAAAATAAGAAAATGTAATGTTGTCTTTTTAAATTGTTTCACTTAAGTTCCCATGCATGATCCAATCAGAGAATTTTATTATGGAAAATAGCTACATTTTGACACAAAAATATTTCCCAAACATAATTCATTTAAGATATAGAGAAGAAATACAGTGCAGTGTTTGAGAGTGCTTACTTAGGAATCATACATTCCAGGGTTTAGATTCTAAATATGCTCCCTTTTTTGCTATATGACTCTTAATAAGTCCCTGATAATTTAAGCCTCATTTTCCTCAACTGTACTGCTAATTCCTGCTCTGTAGAATTATTGTAAGGATTAAGTCAAATGAGGACTATAAAGCATTTGATGCAGTATAATGTATAAGGTGGAAACTTGCATTTTTGTGATATTTTGAATACACAACGGCTTTTGTTATAAAGAATATTCAGTGGTGTTTTATAAATTGGGTCTATTAATTTAAGTAATAAACACAGAAATAGTTAAAATGGAAAATGAAAAAGTCAGTGTTTCAAACATCTGGACCTACAGTCAAGTAAAATACTGTGGATAATTTATAGAAAATATGTTACATGTAAACAGTGAAGAAAATTTTGAAATATTGAAAAATATTAAAGAAAACAGAAATCCTTACAATTTTGTGCATGTAATTCTAGACTTAATAATACGTAGGTTTATGCATATATTATACTTACAAATAAATTTTGATTCTTTTCTATGTTAACTTTTGCACTTTCCTGTGCCCACTTAGTATAACTTTTGAGAATTTCTTTGTCATTTAAACCTGTGAGATTACTATGTTCTTGGTAAATTAGCAAACTAAAGACTCTCTTGCAAGCTTTAGGACATGGAATTTTATAAATTTGCCAGGTTAAATATCTGCAAGCAGTAATATATATTTGGTGTCTAATTGCTAAATATTTGGAAAAAACTTACCTTTCTGTTGTGTCAGTAATAAAGTATTTAGTTGAAATTGTGTGTATTTCTTAAATCATTCTCATTATCCTAATTTCTATAGATTTTAAAATTCTTTAAAATAAATAAATTATTGAGTTAATGCTTGCCTCTTTGTTTCAACTTGTTAATAGAGAAATGTTGAAAAACTAAGAATTTTCAAGGAATTAATATCTTCTGGAATTTTTAAAATTTTTTAAATGTAGAGTCTAAAGTTCAATTTATAGAAAAAAACCTCTATATAATCCTAAAAGGCAATTTTATTTTTCTCTGTTATTCAAAGTTTATTTTTAAAAAATACTTTTTTATTTTTCAAGGATTTGATTGTTTGATTATTTAAACTTTTGTAGTTGTAAATAGATATGTCATTTGCCTTCAAGCAATTGTATTATAAAACTCGCTATTTTCTGGTTGTGCACCAGCTTCCCACGTATGATTTCCCAGTTCAATCACCAACCCCATTGCCTCAAAAAAATTTGTTTTTCATTTGAAATTTATATTAAGATTTTCTCTATATAATTATATATGGCTGTTTTTCCAAAATGTTTTTTGAATGCTTAAAATAAAGTTCAAGAGTAAAATGTTTGACAATATTCTGGTAATTAAAAACTATTTAATTTAATCAAATCTTCATTATATTTATGTCTTATAAAAAGTCTTGATTTACTTATACTTTCTCAATTTATTTTTAAAATCGTGCCTTACTATATATCAATAACAAATAAAATTACTTTAGTATGCCTTTTTTTTTACTCTAAAATAAAAAATATATATTTATGCAATCTTTATTTGTTGCTATTTCTTTTTGTTTTTATTTGTAAATAGAGGTATGTCCTTTTTAAGCATTTATTTATTTATTCATTTATTTATTTTTCAGGAGGTACCAGTGATTGAACCCTGGACCTCATACATGAGAAGCTGGCACTCAACCACTTGAGCTACATTTGCTCCACCAGCATTTATTTTTTAATTCTCTGCTTTTTTGAGTTATTTCTCATCCTGAAAGTGCATTTGTCATTTCTAAAATAGAGGATCTTTCTATCTTTGTGGACTTTTATTTTTATTAACTATGTTTTCTTTGTGGTAATTTTGTCATAAGCTTTACTTCTATTTATGATTCAAGCCCCAAAATGCATCAACTTAAGTCCCATTAGTTAGCTATTTTTAGAGCAATAAATATTTAAGAATCCAAAAATTGTTATATTTCTTTTGCATTTCACATATTTAGTATTGTTATTTCTTTCAGTAGACACAAGAGCCTTTTTGTTTACTTAATCCTTCTGCCTGGAAAATTTTAGAGCACAAGACTGCTACCTATAAATTATTTCTCTCTGTTGTGTATTAATTTTCATGAAAAAGTTTAATTTGTTTTTATATTTGAAATATATTTCAGTGGGTATTGAATTCTGTAATGACACTTATATTTCAGTACTTTAAACATGCCCCTCCATTGTGTTCTGGCTGTAACATTTTTGATGAGAAGTCTGGTATAATTCTCATGGGTTTTCTTCTGTACTGGACATAGTACATAATTTTCTACTTGTATCAGTCTTTCAACGGTGAGAACAACGAGTCTAGGTGCTTTCTTGCTGGCTGATTTGCTATTTGTAGTTATCATTCCTGGAGTCTTCTAACATTTGTGGACCTGTGGTCTGATGCATTTCATTATTTTAGAAATGTTGCTGCCATTAATATTTTGTCTGATGCACTCCCTCTCTATTCTTATTGTAATAGATGTATATTTTGCATACATATATATGTGTATTAAGTGTTTGATATGTCTTACAGCAATTGGATATCACTCACTAAATATTTTTTTCTTTAGGGCTTTTCTTTTGGTTAATCCCTTTTAGATTTTCTTCAAGTTCACTAATTCTTGCTTAATCTGCTGTACTGGCTCTACTGATGATCTTGTTGATGAAATTCTTTGTTTCTTATATTTTGTGCGTACTTTTTAAAGTTCTATTTCTAACATTTCTTTGGACACTGTCTAATAGAACACATCTCTTATGATGAAATTTCTCATGTATCTATACCTGTTTTTATCATTTCTATTAGATCTTTTAACCTAACAATTTTCAGTGCTCTGCTTTTCCCAACTGACACTTCAGCCCACACTTGGTTTTCAAAATTCTTTATAATTCATCTGCATTTTTCTTATGTGCTTGTATGGTGGCCACACCTTTCTCCCATATTCTGCCAAAGTGAAACAGCTCATTTGTCCCAAGCTCTTCTATAAGGGTCTAGTCTCTCCTTGGTTTCTGATTCCTCTGTTTCCAACCTCATCTTTCTGTTGGGCTCATGAAAAGTTATGATTCTTTTTAAATTATGGCTTTTTAAAACAGGAAAGGTGCTTTGCAATTTTCTAAATCCTAAGTAGAAATGGAAGTTTTATATTTCCTTTTAATCTTATTCATGTGGATTTGTTTTCAAATATCTCCTTTCTGGATAACTCCACATTTGCCAGTACAATATCTATGTGGGTATTTTAGGTAAAACTGATATAATTAATAAACTTTAAAATCTTCTTCTCTTCTCCACCAACTCTTCATCCTCATCCTTCACACCACCTGCCCTTCCCCTTTCCCCCGCTCTTCCTTCTCTGTCTCCTCCTTCTTCATTTCCTTCTTCCCCTTCTTCTTCCTCCTCCTACTTCTCTTCTTACTCTTTCTCTTCCACTTCTTCCTCCTCTTCCTCCTTGTCCTCCTTCTTCATATTCTACTACTCTTAATTCTACTTCTTCTTCTATATTTTGTATTGTCTTTGATAAATTGATCACCTAGGTTCAAAAATGATTCAATCATTTCTCAAATCCAGTGGAAACATTTTTCCAATATTTCTTACATACTCTCCTTTATCTCCCTTGTTTCTAGCTTGACAATACGTAGACAGTGCAACTTCATATGACGTTTTCTGGAGGATTTATAATGCAGTTAGCAAAGTAAAAAAAATCAGCCCATTCTTTCATTCTTTGTACTAATGTGCAAGGATTCTTTAGCCAAGAAGTTCAGGTTTGAATCCTTGTATTGTTCTCAAGAGCTCTGTGGACTTGAGCAGATGCTTTAGAGTTTATGTGCCTCTGTTTCCTCAAATGTGATTATAGGTTATAATAGAACCACTTCGTATAGTTGTTGTGAGGATAAATGACTTAGCATTTGCAATGTACTTATATAATATACAGTAAATGCAAAGATGCATATTACTGCTAAAAATTGCTAATCACTATTACTTATTACTTGACTCAACATTCAATCAAAAATATTTTCTGAGTAAATTATATGTTCCAGTTTTTATTATGTTCTAGAGATAAAATTGTGTGGACCACCAGACTGAATTCTGTCTTTATACAATTTAAAGTGTTAGTGTAGTGGTAGAGCTAGATAGTAATCCAATTTTCACTACAATAAATATGAAATAATGACTGTGCTAAATGATATGAAAGAGTGATTCCATGGGTACTGGGAAATCAATGTATTCAAACTAGAGTTTAAGTACTTAGATGAGATGTGAACAGTGAAAGTTATTAACTTGAAAGTTAAATAAGTCATTAGTACATGTTGAACTTTGAGAGAAAATTAAAGGAGAGTGCTATTTCTCACTCTTTGGATTCTAATTTTAGGATAAAAAATGGAGAATTTCAAGCACGTTACCTGATGTCTATTTTTGTATTATTTTTGAATGAATTATTGGCCAGATGTTTTTAGGCATAAGTGAGTACATCTTTCCTCCTAGTATTCATAACTCCCTTCCTTACAGAAATATTATCATTGTTAATTTGAAAAAAACTGATAAATCATGGATATATTTATTTAGAACTTTTATCTTAACAATTTGAAGCATTTATTTGAATGCTAGAAGCTGTAAACATGATCCAAAAATGATGCAAATATTTTAATTATTGTAAGAGTTGGATATTTTGAAATACTTTAATTCTTTTGAAGTAGTTTTGTTCTTTATTCCAGAAAAATAATCACAAGAAATCATAATCAAGCAAGTAAGGTTTTAATATGATGTGGCTTTTAGCAGCTTAATTTTTTTTATATCCTTTTAAAGCACTTTATTAATATGTTTCTCACAAATTATGGAAAAGCTTGTTTACCAGTAAGATAAATATTTTACAACACAAATGAAAAGCACCAAAGAGAATTTGGCACTGTAACTCTGAAAAACTTCGCAGTTCCTGGTTTCCAGTTCTTTTAAACTACACTCCTATGGAGTACTCAAAGCTTTCTGAAAGAATACCAAGCACAGTAACTGATGAAATGATACTTCACAGCACTGTGATTAGTCTTTTAATACTCCATATGTTCACACATATATACTAATATAGCTCATCAAACATAAATCTTCCCTTGCAAATAAGCAGAGATCAAGATTAAATATTATATGATACTATTAATTTTTTTTTTGGAAATGATTTCCTAGTACCAAAGCAGAGTAGAACACATGAATGTTACTAAAAAAAATTCCTTCTTTATTTAGATGGCTCCAAATGTTCAATATTTTAAAGACTTTTCTGTATCGACTAGCATATAATCTATATTTCTTTTATGAAGGAAATGTATGAACACTACCCTTCTTAAACCTCTGTAAATAGGGAATTTTCTTAGAAAAGGGGCATACTCCTGGCATACTACCAGATGACCACAAGGAAGGAGTACAATAGAAACTTCTTTGTCCATACACACTTAACAAGTTCTTTCTTCTTGCAATTTCTTCAATTGTTTTTCCGGTGACAAGCCTAAAACATCTTCTTTTGGAATATGCTTCATATTCTTTTCCACAAGTAAGTTCTTTTATAATGCACAATTTCTTTTAGACAGCTTTTGAAGATGCTGGCTGCGCCATTTTCTTTAACTAAAACAGTATGAATCAATTCTCTTGCTTGTAAAAGTATCTGTGCTATTTGTTTACTAATATCATGTTCCTATTTATTAATTATCCTAGTTGTTAAAATATTATCCAGGATAGGAAGCACACACATCAACTGCTGAAAGAGAGCCATTCTATTCTTCCAAATTAATGACAGGTCATCTGATACCATTTCCTCAGTTTGTTGTTCCTTTTACTCTTCTCTTTTTTCATCTTCAGCATTAAGAAGTGCTGACACAATATCACTATCTATTTTATGATTCTCTCCAGTTTTTAGGATTTTACTCCGAACTCTCTGTTTTGCCAGGCTTCTACTGAAGTACATTTCCAAGGCAGCTTTAACCACAGGTGTATTTATCATGACAGCATCTTCTGAAGAACTTTCCTAGGTCCAAAATAAACAACTGGTGGATCTACATTTTTATCTCCAGGAGTGACTAAAGTTGACAACAGCTGTTCAACTGAGGAAACTTAGCTTGAATCTTATCAACAAACTCCTGCCCTTTCATGTGTTTCAACAACTCACATCTTGGAAACTACTTGGCATTTTCTACCCATGATCATCTCCAGATACCCAACACCTCAAGCCGCTGTCACACCAAAAGCACTTGAGATCATCATTGCGACGACCTACCTAATAAAAACTCGAACTTGCAAAATGCTCAGGCTGACCTGGAACACTAGATGGCCAGTAAATAAATTTTCTCAGTCTTGATGCATGTGTCTGCATGCTCAAATTTGAAATGCTAAACCTCAGTGTTTTTAGAGAATTTTCCAAAAGGGACAGTTGGGAAAATGTTCCGGTGTTTTCATATAGCATCATCCTTTGGTTTCCAGTTATTTAGTTCCTCACCACAGGCAAACCAGGCTACCCTATCTCTGGGTCCTAAATTAAAAAAAAAAAAAAAAAAAAAA
>JAQZBX010076041.1:0-14500 GCA_029593785.1 Cabassous unicinctus
CTGAGGAGCAGACCCCATTCTTCTGTGTTCTTCTCCTGTGTGTTTACTTCCTGGGCTCCAACATGAAAACCTGAACCTCCCTTCTCTTTCATGCAGATTCTCTGTGAGTTCCTGCCCATCAAGGGGGAGGTGGGTGCTCAATATCTTACTGACATGGCCTAATCAAAGTCTTAATCATTATTTAATTAAGTAAAAGTGAAATCTCTGAATCCAATATAATCTAATATGCCAAGAAGAAAAGACCAATTCACAAACATAACCCAATATCTATTTTTGGAATTTATAAGCAACATCACACTGCTACAGTGATATATTACATTGATTGATTTTCTTGTTTCAAACCACTCTTGCATACCTGGAATAAAACCTACTTAATCATGATATATAATTCTTTTAATGTGCTGTTGGATTTGATTAGCAAATATTTTGTTGAAGATTTTTGCATTTAATCTATGTTCTTTAGAGAAATTTGTCTATATATTTTTTTTCATTTTATCTTTATCTGGCTTTGGTATTAGGGTGATATGGGCTTCATATGATGAGTTTTGCAGTGTTACCTTCTGTTCCATCTTTTGGAAGAATTTGCACAAGATTGGTATTAATTCTTCTTTGAATGATTGGTAGAATTCACCCATGAAGGCTTCTGATCATTTGTTTTTCATCTTTGGGAGTTTTATTTCTTTCTTTTTTTTTTTAGTTAGAGAAATTGTGAGCTTACAAAAACAATCATTCATAATATGGAGAATTCCCCTAAATCACACCTCAACCCAAACCTTACATTATTGGGGAATGTTTGTTACATATTATGAAAGAACATGATTAAGCTATTACCACTAATTAAGGTCCATAATGCACAACTGGTATAGCTTTTTCCATACACCCTCTATTATTAACATTGCGTATGTGGGAGGTTTTTGATGAGTATTTCAATCTTCTCAATTGTGATTGGTTTGTTGAGATCTCCTGTTCCTTCTTGGGTCAGCGTAATTTGTATGTGTACGTTTAGGAATTTGTTCATTTTGTTTACATTGTCTAGTTGTTCAGAGTGTCATCTCATAATCTCTTCTATTTTTGTTGGGTTGGTACTAATGCCCCCTTCTCATTTCTGACTTTATTTGTATCTTCTTTCTTTTTTTCTTTGTCAGTCTAACTAAAGGTTTGCCAATATATATTTTATCTTTTTAAAGAACCAACTTTGCTAAGATTGTTTGTCTCTATTGCTTTTTGTTTTCAATTTCATTTATTTCTGCCATAACCTGTGCTGTTTCTTTTCTTTGCTTTCTTTGGGATTAGTTTGCTGTTCTTTTTCTATTTCCTGCAGGTGTTCTGTGTGGTCTTGGCTTCTATTTCTTTCTTCTTTTTTAATGCAAGCATTAAGAGCTATACATTTCCCTCTCAGCACTGCCTTCACTGTATCCCATATGTTCTGTTATGTTGTGTTCTCATTTTCATTCATCTGAAGATATTTACTGAATTCTCTTGCAATTTCCCCTTTGACCCACCGATTGTTTAAGATTGTGTTGTTTACCATCCATATATTTGTGAGTTTTCCCTTTCTCCACCTGTTGATTATTTCCAGCTTCATTCTGTTATGATCATAATCAGTGCTTTGTGAAATTTTGAACTTTTTAAATTTAAGACTTGTTTTGTGACACAACATATGGTCTATACTGGAGAAAATCCATGAGTGCTTGAGAAGAATTTATACACTGAACATTTGGCATGCAACGTTCTACATATGTCTGTGAGGTCTAGTTTATTTATGATATTATTCAAGTTCTCTGTTTCCTTATTGATGTTTTGCCAGGCTGTTCTATTCAAATATGAGAGTGTTGTATTGAAGTCTCCAACTATTATTATAGAGATATATATTTTTCTCTTTAGTATTGTAAGGGTGCCTCATGTATTTTAGGGCACTCTGGTTAGGTGCATAAGTATTTGTTATTGTTATTTCTTCTTGGTGATTTGCTCCTTCTATTAATACATAATATCTGTATTAATCAGTCAAAGGGGTGTGATGCAAAATACAAGAAATCTGTTGGCTTTTATAAAGGGTATTTATTTGGGATATAATCTTACAGTTACCAGGCCAAAAAGCATTAGTTACTTCGCTCACCAAAGTCTGTTGCCACATGTTGGAGCAAGATGGCTGCCAAGAGTTCAGGCTTTCTGGGTTCCTCTCTCCCTGGGGCTTGTTTCTTTCCAGGCTCAGCAGCCCTGCAGTCTCCATAAGGCCAGCTATAGACTATCAGGCAACTGGCTCTGTCTCTTTCCCTGAGGCTCGATTCTCTCTGGGCTCAGCTAATCTGCTCCTCTGGTTGCTTACTTCCTGGGATCAGTCTGAAAACTCCAACTCTCTTCTCTGCAATGTAGTTTTCTATGTGATTGCCCACCCACCAAGGAGGCAGGGACTCAATGTCCTACTGATGTGGCCCATTCAAAGCCCTAATTATAATTCAATCACACCCAGGTACAGACCAGTTTAAAAACATAGCCCAATATCTATTTTTGGAATTCATAAACAATATCAAACTGCCACAATACCCTTCTTCATCTCTTAAGCATTTTTGTATTTAAAGTCTATTTTGTCTGATATTACTATTGCTATTCCAGCTCTTTTTTGATTACTCTTTGTGTGGAACATATTTTCCCAAACTTTTCCTTTCAGTCTCTGTGCCCTTGTGTGTAAGATGAGTCTCTTGTAGACAAAATCTGAATAGCTATTTTATATTCTACAAGTCTGTGTCTTTTTACTGGGGAGTTAAATTTATTAACACTTAATGTTACTTCTGTAAAGTCATTACTTACTTCATCCATTATATCTTTTGGCTTTTCATTGACCTATCTTACAATTGTCTGTCTTTTTACCCTTTTTGTTACCCAGTGTTTTTGAACACAGTCAAAAACAATAACATTGTCTAACATGTTCCAAACATCCCTCTCTCCTGGCTTATATGGGTGACTATCATTGCATAATCAATTTAAACTTTAGCTTTGTTTCAGTCTGTTCTCTCTATCGATAAGATTTATTAAAATACCTAATCATAAAGCTACTCTCATATCTTGAAAATATCCAATCCAAAGCAAATTCCTGCTTCCTTAAAAACTTCCCCAAATCACTAACACAAGCCCAACCCTGTAATAAGACTTTTCTAATTCTTTTTTCCTGAAATGGCCCAAGGTTCTCCATGATGAAAGTTCTCCCTTATTACCATGATTTATAAACCTAACTTGCTCAACCACAAGAATGTTCCTGTTGTCTTTGGTTGGAGGGCATTGACAGTTGTCATTAAATTATGTTGTCATTACAGGGTCACTGTACATATAGAGGTCATAAAAGATGGGCTGGAAAATTGACCACAGTATATAATGTCGGTGCAGGTTTTCTGAATAAATTCCCTCTCATTTCTTATTTTCTTGCCATCTTCCTCTTTCTCCTAAAAGTGGATTAATATTTTTGAATGAGAATTCTTTGTAGATGGCATCTGTGTCACTTAATTTCAGCCATCCTGCTGCTTTAAGTATGACTTGGTGCCTTTACTCTGATATCAACCAGTACTATCTGCTGATTTGACCATGAAGTTCGGGTCTTGGCCCTGCAGTTCCAAAAACTGGCACCACGTTACCCTATACACCACACGTCCCACCACCATGGCCCTTAGGCAGGTTTTAACCACAGCATTGCTCAAGATTAGAATCCAGGTAGTCAAATTAGCCAATCAACTGCTGTAATTGGTGCCAGGCTACTTCCCTACCCCTGATTTTTGGGAAAGAGAGCTTCTATTTCCAGTCTGGGTGTGGGTCTGTTAGTGGCCTTCCTGACTGGTGGAGATTGGACAACCACCCCTGCAAAATGGAGGAATCACCTCAGGAAGCTTCACAGAGGATCGTCAGTTTCCTCATCTTGTTCTTTCCTGGATGGTGCACTAAGTTCTTCTCAATCATTTCTTTTTAACACTCTCTTATTTAGAAACTACTCAATTCCCAATGGTCGTGTTCTTCCTTGCTACATTGAGTAATAAAGCTAACTTGTTCAGGCAAAATTTTCCTAATGGTTTTTGGCTAAACAGCATTGACAATTTCTTACTTAAAAGACTAGTGGACAGGATAAATAACATGCAGAAATACATGAGAATTTTCTTCAGATAGATGAATACTACAAGGGAATAGCCAATGAAATTCTAGAAATAAGATTTTTTAAAGTACACAAACAGAATATGAGAAACAAAGAATTCCTTCAACAGGTTTATCAGTAAAGTCAGTATAGCTGAGGAAAGACTGAGTGAACTTGAAGACAAGCCAAAAAGAATTAAGCAACATAAAGAAAGTTAAAGAAAAATCCAGAGTGGTAAAACTTATTCAAGATTTATGGAACAATATCAAATGCTTTAATGTAAATGTCATAACAATTCTACAACAAGAATAGAGAGGAAATGGACCAGAAGAAATATGTAAGGCCAAGACTTTTCCAAAAATATGCAAAGACTTCAAATCAGAGGGGCATAAATGTCAGTGAAACCCCAGGAAGGATAAATGCAAAAATCAAATCAAACAACCATAAAATACATGTGGATTCATCAGATTTACTGCTTAAAAAGAAAGATAAGTAAAAAGTTATGAAGGAATTTGGAAGAAATTACATATCACATACTTATGAAAAAACATAATAATTATAAGAAACTTGCCATTATATTGATACAAGAAAGATGATAATGGAAAGACATATTTAAAATACTGAAAGATAACACTCATTCCTGCTTTGAATACCCACTGAAAATAACTTTCCAATATGCAAACAAAATAAATACATTTTAGGAAGATTAATATAGATGCACACAGAGAAATAATTATTTCTCCAGCAGACTTACACTTTAAAAATTATCCAGACAGGAATTAGATAGCTGAACGACACTAAACATAGACACAAATGACACTGAAAATGTATAAATGAAGGTTGATATCTCAAATACTTAGTTTTACAATTTTAATTGCTTAAGGTGAAATGAGGTTGATGAATGTTTGTTTTTAAGACATATATAAAACTAAATTTATGACAAAAATAAAATTTGAAGGAAAAATTGGTCTCTGCTACTTCACAGTTCTAATGTTATAAGATAGGTGATATTTTAGGTAGGCTAAGATAAAGTAAACATGCATATAATAATCCCTTGAACAATCACTAAAACAGAAAAAAAACTTACAAACATAAGGATTTAAGGTAAGGATATCAATAAAGTCACCCACTAATATTAAACAGATTGTTAGAAAATGTTGTAAACAACTTTTAATTGTTAACTTTGATAATTTATACTAAACATATAATTGCTTTTATACTCACATCAAAAGAAATGGGTAATCTATTTAGTCCTATGTCTCTTTTAAAAATTGAGTTTTCTTTAAAAATTTTCCAAATGCCAAACATTCTGCAATTGTTTTCCAAATGTATAAATCCCACCTTTCCCTCAGACTGGAATGTGGAAAGTGTGCTATGTGAAACCTACTCAACCCTGTGGAAGAGGACAACATCTTACAAGATAGCAGAGTGACAACATTAAAGAAACATGGGTCCCAGAAGTACCCCAAGGAAAGAGCCACCCACAATGTAAAGTCAGTGTAAGTCTACACTGTTAAAACCAAAGATAGGGGAGTGGATGTGGCTCAAGTGGTTTAGCATCTACTTCTCCTATTGGAGGTCCTGGGTTCAGTCCCTGGTGTCTCAAAAAGCAATAAGCAAACAAATGAAAAAACCAAATCAGGGGAGCCAATGTGGCTGAATGGCTGAGTGCCAGCTTCCCACATTCAATGTCCCAGGTTCAATTCCCAGCACTCATACCTCAAAAAAAAAAAAAAAAAGAAGGATAATATTTTCGCTTCTGTCAAGCCACTCTATATAAAGCCCTTTCTTACCTTAACCAGCCTGTACTTAATACAAATTTTCTCCCCAGCCAAATCACATTACTTGATAAATCACTCTTTCTATTACAGTTTTTCTTTCTGAAAGTAGGCTATACATGTATGTTTGAGAACATTTAGCAGCTATCTCCAAAATTACAGTCTACTACTGGCAGCTCTAGTGAAGTCTGCCAACAACATACACTTTTCATCCCTGAACTTTTAATACCTTATCATATAAGAAAGTAAAGTATTATATGTTTTCAACTCTCTTAAGAATAATGTAATTTTGTTGAAAAAACATCATATGATAAAATGATTATTAAGAATGTGAACTCTGGACCAAGATGGCATCGATCTAGGTAACATAGAAAGAAGCAAGGAAACACAATAAGAAAAAAAAGTGTCAAAGACAAAAACCTAACACACACATAGAACCACCAACTAAATAAAACTCTAGAGGAGAGAGAAGCCAATCAACTGAATAAACCCAGCAAGATAAAATGATGACTAGAGGGCAACAAAAAATTACAAACCACACTAAGAAACAAGAAGACATGGACCACTCCAATGAACAAACTAAAAACCAGGAATATATGCAGAACATCGAACAACTAATCAAATATTCCCAAACAAATATCATGAACTATCTTAATGAAGTGAAGAAAGAGATTAAGGATATAAAGAAGACACTGAGAGAACATACTGAAGAAATTGTAAACATATGCAAAAAGATATCGGATATGATGGTGATCAGTGGCACAACCCAAGATATAAAAAAGACGCTGGAGTCACATAACAGAAGATTTGAACAGGCAGAAGAAAGAATTAGTGATGTGGAAGACAATACAGCTGAAATCAAGCAGATAGTGGAACAGATAGGTTAAAAAATAATAGAAAAAATCCAGCAGGGATTCAGGGATTTAACGGACAAAACAAAATGTGCAAACATACGCAACATGGGCATCCCAGAGGGAGAAGAGAAGGGAAAGGGAACAGAAGGAGTGTTGAAGGAAATAACGGCTGGAAACTTCCCAACCCTATTGAGAGAGATGAATGTGCAGATCCAGGAAGCAAAGCATAGCCCAAACAATATAAATCCCAACAGGCCAACTCCAATACATATACTTGTCAAAATGTCCAATGCTCAACACAAAGTGAAAATACTCAGGGCAGCAGGAGAAAAGAGAACCATCACATACAAGGGAAGCACAATAAGATTAAGTGCTGATATCTCATCTGAAACCATGGAGGAAAGAAGACAGTGGTATGACATAGTCAAAGTACTAAAAGAAAAAAACTTCCAACCATGAATTCTCTATCCAGCAAAACTGGCATTAAAAAATGATGGGGAGTTCAAAATATTCACAGATAAACAGAAATTAAGAGACTATGTCAATAAGAAACCAGCACTTCAAGAAATACTAAAGGAAGTTCTACAAGTTGAAGGAAAAATCAAAGGAGAGAGAGTTGGAGGAGAGTTTAAAAACATCTAAAAAGACAAAAACAGAAACAAAACAACATATGACATACATTAATCCAGAGAAAATATGGCTGAAGTGAGAAATTACTTGCGAGTAATAACACTTAATGTTAATGGATTAAATTCACCACTCAAGAGACACAGATTGGCAGAATGGATAAAGAAACATAATCCATCTATATGCTGTCTACAAGAAACCCACCTTCGACCCAGAGATTCAAGGAGGCTGAAAGTAAATGGCTGAAAAACAATTTTACAAGCTAACAATAGCCAAAAAAGGGCAGGAGTAGCTATTCTAATATCAGACAAAATAGACTTTAAATGCAAAACTTTTGTAAGAGACAAAGGTGGACACTATATATTAGATTACAAAAGGGGTAATCTCTCAAGAAGAGAGAACAATCTTAAACATTTACGCACTTAATCGGGGTGCCTCAAAGTACGTGAGGCAAACTCTGGAAAAGCTAAAGTGAAGAAATAAATGCCTCTACAATTATAACAGGGGACTTTGATACATCATTATCATCATTAGTCAGAACATCTAGACAGAGAGTCAATAAAGATATAAAGACTCTCAACAATATATTGGAGGATCTGGACTGAATAGACATATATAGAATACTACACCCAAATACAGCAGGATTTACATTCTTCTTGAGTGCACCTGGATCCTACGCCAAGATAGACCACATGCTAGACCACAGAACAACTCTCAGTGAATTCAGAAAGATTGAGATTATACAAAGTAATTTCTCTGTTCACAATGGAATGAAATTGGAAATCACTAAGGGCCAGAGAAACAGGCTAGGCACAAGGATATGGAAGTTAAACAACACCCTCTTAGACAAACAGTGGGTCAAGGAGGAAATCTCAAAAGAAATCAGTAACTACCTGGAAACTAATGAAAATGACAACACAACATATCAAAACCTATGTGATGAAGTGAAAGTTGTCCTGAGAGGGAAGTTCATAGCCATAAATACATATATTAAAAAAGAAGAAGGAGCTAAAATTGAAGACCTAACTGCACACTTGGAGGAAATAGAAAAACAACAACAAACGAAACCTAAAGGAATTAGAAAGAAGGAAATTACAAAGATCAGAGCAGAGCTAAGTGAAATAGAGAATAAGAAAGCACTAGAAAAAATAAACAAAACCAAAAGCTGGTTCTTCCAGAATATCAATAAAATTGACAAACCCTTGGCCAGACTAACAAAGAAAAAGAGAGAACAGATGCAAATACACAAAATAAGGAATGAGCAAGGGGATATCACTACTGACCCCACAAAAATAAATAGTATCATAAGAGGATACTTTGAAAAATTATATGCTAACAAGAATGATAACTTAGAGGAAATGGACAAGTTTCTAGAAATGCATAAACTGCCTACATTGATGAAAGAAGAAATTGATGAACTCAACAGTCCAATTACAGGTAAAGAGATAGACTCAGTCATCAAAAACCTCCCAACTAAGAAGAGCCCAGGACCAGATGGCTTCACAGCTGAATTCTACCAAACATTCTGGAAAGAGATAACACCAATTCTGCTTAAGCTCTTTCAAAAAATAGAAGTAGAAGGAATATTGCTTAACTCATTCTATTATGCCAACATTACCCTCATACCAAAACCAAACAATGATACCACTAGAAAGGAAAATTACAGACCAATTTCTCTAATGAACCTAGATGCTAAAATCCTCAACAGAATACTTGCTAAATGCATTCAACAACATATCAAAAGGATTATACACCATGATCAAGTGGGTTTCATCCTGGGTATGCAAGGATGGTTCAATATAAGAAAATCAATCAATGTAATACACCACATAAACAAACTGAAAGAAAAAATCACATGATCATCTCTATAGATGCAGAAAAAGCATTTAACAAAATACAGCACTCTTTCCTGATAAAAACACTGCAAAAGATAGGTATAGAAGGAAACTTTCTGAATATGATAAAGGATATATATGAAAAACACAAAGCTACCATCATCTTCAATGGTGAAATCCTAAAAGCCTTCCCTCTGATATCGGGAACAAGAAAATGGTGCCCACTATCACTACTCCTATTTAACATTGTCTTAGAAGTACTTGCTCAACTGGAGAACTCTGCCACATTCTCCAAGGGAGCAGCAGCCGTCCCCTGAGTGCAGAGGCAGTGTCTGGCAAAAGAGGATGGCCTACTGATGGGTTCTGGTTATTGAGGACTGGCCTTATGAGTCTTTGCTCATGTAATTGAAACTTAAACTACTGTTATGGGGTGCCTAAGGGTTGCCATCTGAGAGCCTCCTTGTTGCTCAAATGTGGCCTCTCTCTAAGCCAAACTCAGCATTTGAATGCATTACCTTCCCCCCAGTGTGGGACATGACTCCTGGGGATGAGCCTCCCTAACAACGAGGAATTAATACCAAGTGCCAACTGGCAACATGATCGGAAAAAAAAAAAACTTGAATAAAAGGGGGAAAGAGTAAAGAGAAATGAGTTTATGTGGCTAAGAGACTTCAAAGAGAGTCGGGAGGTCATCCCAGGGGTAATGCTTACACATACCTCAGTAGGATCTCATAGAACACCAAAGTGGATATCACCCCACACAGAGGGGCTCCTGAGGGCTCTGGAGACACCCAGGTCCTATATAAATGGGGACAGCCCCAGAGATTGATGCCTTATTAGTGGGGTCCTCTTGGAATCTGTGCTCCTGAGAGTGACAGAGTCAGACTCAAATAAGTCCTCCCTGCACATGGTCCATCAGTCCCTTCTATTCAAACCTATATGTGATGCTTGAGTTTTTAGGTGTACTTCCAGAGACTGGAGCCTCTGGCCTACCTATGTGCCAGCTGTGCCTGCAATCTCGGTGCAGCTGCAAACCCTACCCTATAGCTCAATGGACTCATCCAAGTCACCTGGCGAGGAGACGACTATGGGCAACAGCCATCCCAGGGAATGGAGAGGGCCTGCCCCTGCAGGCAGGATAATCCCATCCACCATATCCATGGAATATAAACCTTCTCTCACTTGGAGGTGGAGTGGACATCACCATCCCAAATCCCCCAGGATTGGGGGAAGAGCTATGGACTAGAATGGACTTGGTGGTGTTCTGTCGTATATTGTGATTCAAGCAATGGAAGAAATTGTAACAGTGAGGTGGAGACGGTGGCCACTGGACATTTTCGGGGCAGGGAGGGGAGAGGCAGTTGAAATACAGGGGCTTCTTTGGGACTTGGGGGTTGTCATGAGTGGCATTGTGGCAACAGATGTAGGACATTTTACATCAGCATATACCACCCAGAACTGTGTGGGAGAGAGGGTGGTCTATGACGTGAAATGCAGTCTATGCTTGGTAGCAAAGCCCCAGGATGTGTATATCCATTGCGGGTGATGTCCCACACTGATGAAGGATGTTAGTGTGGGATGTTGTGGGAGGTGTGGGAGGTGGGGAGCATGGGAATCCCTGTAATTTCTGAGTAATAATTAGGTAATCTAAGCACCTTTAAAAATATATATATATAAAATAACATTTATGTAAGAAAATGCACATATATGCATTTGTATTTATATATCATTTTACAAATATTGGTATGTACTGTGAAAAATCTTGATTTTTATTAACAATAAAAAATTTTTTTAAAAAATCACTTGACCATGGAGGGGGGGAAATAGGCAATGATATGTAAGTGGCAAAGCATGCCTTCAAAGCCACATTTCTGCTCAGATGGCTCAGTGCCTCATGGTGCATTTCCTCCTCCCGTACCCCTCCTCCTTTTGACTTCACTGATCCCCACACTCCAGTCATGCCTCTTGCTCAGACTGAACATTCATTGTTATGGTTATATCCGAGCTGTGAAGTACTTCAGGAGCCTCTATCCAGTCACTGTGATCCAGCGCCTATTCTCTCCCAAGGTTGTCTTCTATTTCATCACAGTCACACATTACATTAAAGATACATGAAGAAATGAGGTATCATTTCTCACTAGTCAGTTCCAAATTACATCCTTATTTTGGGATTCTACTGTCACCTTCTCCTCCCCCCTATCTCCCATCTTCTTCCTCTTTTTCTCTCTGTCTTACATTCTTTTGAAACTTCACTCATGTTTCTCTTTTAGTTCTTACACTGATTACCATCAGTATCTAACAGAACTCTGACAAGAAACTAAGATCTAACTTATAGATAATTTAAAAAATAAACTCCCTTAAAGACCTTAGTTATCAAGACTAATTTTAAGATATCCATTAGTGCTTCCTTTACAATATTTTTAATAAAATATCTCATGAAACTTTTAATAGGTATTACTTTGGAACATGTCTTAGAACATCCCCATTTTGTTATAAGATACTTAAGATCATCTTAGATTTAATTCATGGAATAATTGAAAATCCCAGAAAAAGTTCTCAAAGAAATAATTCCAATAACAACTATTTCATTAATGTAAGATTTGCAAAAAATTTCAATTAGAAGATCTATAGAAACAATAAAACAATTCTTAAAACATATTCTTTGGGGACAGTTACTGGAGGAGATGTAACTTTGCTAGACATTTTGTTTCCATTTGTACTCTCTAAATTTCTAACTATAAGCAATTCTTACTATTATTATATATTTGAATATTTTAGGGCCAAAAACTTGCCAACAACTGATACCTTAATAAAAATGTGATGAAATGATTGACTGATTCATAAATTAATTAATTCCACTACAAGGAATCTTGATGATTCTAAAAAATAGGAATAATGGTTTTAATAGCTTTCCTTGAACTTATCATATGTATGTATTATTTTTAAGAGTCAGTATTTATTGTTTAATTACTTCAATTGACTAAGATAAAGTATGTTGAGTCTTCTGTTATGTGTAAATAATGCTGTTTTCCCATAAACCTGAACACATACAATAATTTCAATTATCTGTGACATAAATAGATTGTGTTCTGTACATTTGCAAAGTATATAATTGTACATAATAGATGAGTTAATGGATGATTCTCTCACAACTAATTCCTTGGTAATATTCTTTTTCATAACTGTTAATGTATGCTCTACTTGATTAAAAATGGCTGTCTAAATATACATAATTAGCTCATGTGAGCTATGCCCTTTTATTCTGTAAGTTATGATCTTTAAAATAATTGCTTAATACAGAGTCTAATCAGACTAATAATTCTAAGCAAACGAAAAATGAAAAGAAAAACCTATCATTTTTCATTTATTATTACTTTTTGTTTTGTTCCAAGTAATATGACAATATAGATCAGCATAAAAACATTGAAATATTTTTTGAAAAATTGAGAACATTTCCTTACCTGTAAACTGGGATCAATTATTTTAATACAGTAAATTAAAAAGAAGACATTGGTCTCATTATGTGATTACCTTATCTATCTACATTTTCTATTTTAGTCCTATTAACAGTGTTTCTCAACAAATAAGTGAACAGGTGAAGGAAAGAAGTGTGGGTGATTCATCAAATGAGGTAAAGGAGGAGGAAAAAAGAAATTAATAACAAAAATACTTACAAGATAATATTGTCTTCATATGCTAGATAGGCAAGTCGGGATTTCTGGGAAGTGTCCAATCTGTTTCAGGTACAGGCAAGCACAAGTGGGCAGATTTATTTTGAAGTAATAAATTATGGGGAAGGAATAATTCTGTTTCATAAAAAGTTCCTCTATATCAGTTCAAGATGGCCTTAGGGACAATCCATGTTACTACTGTCCTTGGCAGTTATAATAGACCATGCCCAGAAGTAATTTATGGATATAATTGACTTTAGATAATGAGAGAAAAGGACATAAATAGAAGGTGTGCATGAGCACAAATTTTGTACATCAAGAAATGTTAGTATATTGGAATCTATAAAATGACATGGTGAATATTACTGAGGCAATAATTAAAACAAGAATAAAGCTGCAATTTTTCTAATATTGTGATAATTCTTATGGCTTCATTTTTATCTCTATCAATGATGTCAGCTAATGAACAGAAATTCTCAATTCTAGTTACGTGCAATTCCATTTGTGTTTTCCATATGATTAGTGCCTTCATAACCATGAGTCATAAATTTGTGCCTATTGCAAAACAGGAAAACTGTCCTTTATATAGCTTTCTAGCAGACACAGTTCTTTGTTTTTATTTGTTTATTTGTGATATTACCTTTCTCAATAGGCAAAAATATTTTCATGTCCTCCACCTCATATTAATGGTTAAGAATTTGAGAAGTTTGGGCAAAAAAAATTTTTTCAATGCAGGTATCAAATTCTTCCAGTCACTTTCATCTAAAGGGCCATTCTTTTCTCCTTTGAATTGACTTGTCTTGTAAATAGAGCTATATATATGTGTGGGTCTATGCATGCATTCTTTGTTCTGCTCCATTGGCCTTTTTATCAGTCTTTTCACCAAATCCATTTGGCTTAACTACTGTTGCTCTTTAGATATCATGAATTCTGTCAGTGTAAATTATCCAAAAATATTATTTTTCAAATTTGTAATAGATTTTTTGGATCACTGGTTTTCCTAGATAAATTTTAAGAACAGTTCATTTATAGACATTACAAATACACACACACAAAGAGAACTATAAGTGTTTTTATTCATAATTCATTAGATTGAATACATAGGTTAGAAAGAATCAATAACTTCCAATGTAGAATTTTCTTATATATGAATTAGATCAATCTCTCCATATTTTGGTCTTCTTTAATTTTTCACTATGATATAGTGCTCATGAGTAAATTGTGTACAGTTTTCATCAATTCATTCTTACATATTTGATAGGATTTTATGCTATTTTTAGTATTATTTTTATTTTTACTAAATATTGAATATATATAAAAACATACTTAGGTTCAGAGACATATGTCACAGAAAGTAATACATTTAAAGAGATCCAGGTGCCTGTCCTGGCACAGAAAAATCAATAAAATAAATAAAATGGCAGAATCTACATTGTCAGAACTCTGAAGTACAGTGAATGCTTTCCAGCAAAGACACTAATATTGAATAAAACCAAGGACACAAAAGAAAAAAAGAACAAAAAACAAGGACAAATTCCAAGAAAGAAGTGAACAACCTATACTTACTCTAGAAGAAATAGAAGACCTCAACAGACTAATTAAAGGTGAAGAGTTGAGGAGG
>JAQZBX010076042.1:0-14502 GCA_029593785.1 Cabassous unicinctus
TTTTGTAATGCCAAGCTTTTAAAAGCCCAAGCTACTTTTGATTATTTAGTGGTGGGAGTTGGGTGGAGAGATTATACTGGTCATTGAGGTTCCTGTCTTTTCCTCTCTTTTCTGCAACCCCCACCCCATGCTTGACTACTCAGATTTAGTTATTCTTTCCTATGTGACTACAGAACTTATATTTCTGTAGGACTGATTTTAGATTATTTCCTTCTTTGTAAACCCTTCACTGTACTCTCTCAGCCCATTCAACACAATTTGGCATCTTGAATGTTCTCCTGTTTATGCGTTTTTTTGTTTTTTTTTTCCTCTCACTGGAATGTGATTTCTTTGGGGTAAGGGACCACATTTTATTCATCTGTGTGTCTCCCTATCTTAGGAGGTCTTTACCAGAGTTGAAATTCATGAGACTGAGAATTTGAATTGAAAAAAGACTACATCTTTATTTTCACTAACCTCTAACAGATATTTAATATGCCCTTCAATCATGAATGTAGACACAAGCCACAATGGAGTCAGCAGTACCTATGATTTTGCCACCCGTAGAAATCTTAGATGTTTTTATATTGCATGGCAGCTGCTGTAGACATTTCAAAATATCTTCTGCTCATCACCGCTCTGAAACTGGCAGTTACTAGACCTGCTGCTAGATTGTGTTGTGAGGTATACATAAACACATACATTGCTATGTCACAATTAAAAAATATTCTGAAAACTGTATTTCAGTATAATTGGTTTCCTTTGTAATTCTACATTTTTATTTTATGCATTTAAATACATTATTCTGAGAGAGGGCTCATATGCTTTACCAAACTGACAAAGGAACTCCTGTCTTAGTGTCTAACTCGGTGCTTGGATCAATGTTTGTCCTTAATAAATATGTGCTGGATGAAAGAGATGGATTAAGTAATTTCTGTTTCAAGGAAGACTGTTTGGTCTAAATTCATGCATAATGTTGGCACAATAAAGACCTTTTGGCAAATAAATCCATTTAAATTCCCATTTCTCACAGTTTAGCAAAACAAATCATTCTAGATAAATTAGAGTTAAACATATTTTTAAAAATAAAATTAGTTAGATTCATTCATTCATCAAATATTTATTGGATGCCTGCTGTGTGACAGACATTGTCCTAGGCACTGGGATACAGCAATAGAGAGAAAAATTTCCAGTGTTAAAAACTCTTAGTGCTGGAATAACTGGACATCCATGCAATGACCCTCAATCCATATTTTGCACCATATATAAAAATTAACTCAAAATGGATCTAGCAGTATAGTAAACTCTAAAACTATAAAACTTCTAGAAGAAAACATGGTAAAAATCTTTGTAACCTTTGGATAGATGACAATTTATTAGATACAACAACAAAAGCATAACTCCTAAGGAAAAAATATATAAATTGGATTTCATAAAAATTAAGAACTTCTACTCTTAGACACCGTTAAGATAATAAAAAGGCAAGCCACAGACAGAGGGGTAGAAAATATCTGGAAATCATATATCTCACAAAAGACTTGTATCCTGAATGTAAAAAGAATTCTCACAACTCATAATAATAAGAAAATAAACACCCCAATAAAAATTGGCAAAGTATTTGAATATTTCACCAAAGAACATAAGTGGATAATAAATTAGCACAGAAAAAGATGCTCAGCATAATTTGTCATTAGGGAGATGAAATTAAAACCACAACAAGATGCCAACACCTGCCTATTAGAATGGCAAAACAAAATAAAACAAAAACTGACAACTGGCAATACCAAGTGTTGGCTAGGATATGAAGAAGCTGTAGCTCTCCTACCTTGTCGGTGAGAATGCAAAAATAATACAGCAACTTTAGGAAATTGTTTGGCAGTTTCTTATAATGTGAAACACATACTTAGTACATGACCTCGCAATCCAGCTCCTAGGTATTTACCCAGGAGAAATGAAAATTTATGTTCACAAAAACCTTGTATGCAAATATTTGTAACAGCTTTATTTGCAATAGCCAAAAATGAAAACAACCCAAATGCCCTTCAATTAATGAATGCATGAATGAGCTGTGTAAAATCCATACAATGGAATACTTCTCAGCTTTAAAAAAGAATGAATTACTGATCTGCACCAACATGGATGAATCTCAAATGCATTATGTTAAGTGAAAAATGCTAAATTAAAAAGGCTACATCCTATATGATTCTATTTTTACAACATTCTGAAAAAGGCAAAATTAGAGGTACAGAAAATAAATCAGTTGTTGCCAGAGATAAGGGTGAAGAGATGTGTTTGCTGCAGAGGAATGGGGAATTTTGGGGGACGATGGAATTGTTCTATATCTTGGCTGTGGTGGTGGTTTATTGAAACTCATAGAGGCATATACTAGAAAAAAAAACACATTTTATTTTATGTAAATTATACTTTAATCAAAAATGGAAAAAAGAGGCAAAAGAAAATAAAAATAAAACAAATTTCTAGCTTTTATGGGAAAAACATTAAAAATCAAGTAATCAAATAGATAGAGGTCAGTTTCTACTAAGGACTAAGAAAAAAAGGGGCAAAAGGAATTGAGAGTGAGTGTATACGTTTGTCAAGGCTGGTCAGGGCAGTCAAATCTCTGATAATGTGAGATTTGAGCAGGTCTTGAATAGAGTTACCTGTATTTTTAAAAATTGAAGAAAGAGGGAAATAAATATTTATCAAACCTCTGCAGAGGTGATAATTTCCTAAACTCTATCGTGACAGGAAGCAGTGTAAAAGATAAATAGATATCCCTTTCTAGTATTTAAAAGATTCTATTAAACCAAGACTTTAAAGTGTTGTACATGTTATTATCTGAAGGAGCTGGAGCAGAGGCGTGTGAATTAGCAAATGATTAAGAATCTGTCTCAGGCAGGACTTGAGTGAAGAAGGGGACTGTGGGACAGAAGAATACCAGGATGAAATCTTTGGAAGGTGTATCTTCCCGTGCCCTAACCCAGGGACCTGACCCCACATCCTCCCCGCTCCCCTAGTCACAGGGAACTCCGTGAGACTTTAACACACTCTTCTCTTTGATTGGAGTTCAGGAGGTTAAATGAGTAATTTCTCCTTGCAGGTGCTGTGATCAGGTGTTCTCATTCTATATATAAAACCCTGGTGCTCATGTGCAGATATCCAGAAAGCTCAATTAATCCCAAACATCCCTTCCCACTGAGATATCCCAAAATAAAATCTTCAGCACATGTAAAGTGGCTTAGCTGTTTCCTTGGCTTAATGACTGAATTGAAGTTTATGAAGGGTTTTTATGAGGAGAAAGCTGAGCTTTATTCCCCAGGCTCATGGGTAGCTGAACAAGAAGACGAGCTCAGATCAAAGCTGGACAGAGTTTAGGGACAGACAGAAAGAAGAACTTCCTAACCCACTGGGAGATTAAACATAGGAATTGGTTATTTGGAGAAGTTAGGGAACTTCTATTCTTGGATATATTTAAGGAGAAAAAATGATATGCCAGTCATTTATTGAGAGGGCAGAAAATATATCATATCCTATTGATCTTTAAGCCCATATATCTAACACAATGTCTGGTACACAGTAGACAAACCTACTGGAAAAGATACATTAATATGTAAATAAATGAATGAATGAGTGAAATAATGCCAATAATGTGACAGATGTAAAGAATAATAAGATTTGATTATTCCCTAAAACATTTGCTTTGGTGTTCTAGTGGCATAATAATGCCGCTTAACAAACAATCACAAAATGTTAGGAGCACAGAGCAATAATCCTTTAACTTTCCACACAATTCCATGGGTTAGCTGGGTGGCTCTGCTAATTGGAGTTGGGCTCTGCAGGGTTCACGCATCACTAATCAGCAGCAGCGGAAGGAGAGGGCAGTTTATGGTTATGCCATTTGAGGCCCTCCTGATTTTACCAGATGTGGAGACAGCGCATGATATTAATTTTGATTTTTATATCATACATACTTGGGGGTATGGAGAAATGCATCTGAGAATGCATGCCTCTGAGGTCAGCTGTGGGTTAGCCAGGCAGCTTTGCCGATTCTGACCTGAAGACCCCAGCTTGGGCTACTGGGCAGATTCGGCTTTGCTTTAGGTAGTCTCTCATCCTCCAGTCTGCTGGCCCATACTTGTTCTCAAAAACAGACTCAGGGCACCAAGACAGTAGATGAGAAAATAGTCTATCTCTTCTGCCATATTCTTCTGGCCAGAGCAAGCGCAAGGCCAGTGCAGATTGAAGGTATAAGCAAACAGATTCCACCTCTGGCAGGGAGGTGTTATGGATTGAATTGTACCCCTAAGAGACATGCTCAAGTCCTAACCCCTGGTTCTGCGAATGCAAACTAATTGGTAAATAAGATTTTTGAACATGTTATTCATTAAGATGAAGTCAAACTGGATTAGGTTGGGATGACTGATCTTATAAAGAGAGGTAATTTCGAATACAGACAGACAGACAGAGGGAGAGAGACAGTCATGTGATGGAGGTAGAGACTGAGTGTGACGCTGCCACAGCCAATGAACACCATGCCTTGCCGGCCACCCGCCAGAAGCTAAAGTGGAGGCATGGAACAGATTCTGCCACTTAAGAGGAAAGTTGGCCCTGCTGACATCTTGATTTTGGACTTCCAGTCTCCAGAACAGTGAGACAATAAATTCCTGTTGTTTTAGCCAACTAGTCTGTGGTGTTTTGATACATCAGCCCTGGCAAACTAAGACAGGGGCTGCTAAGTCACATTGCAAAGCTTGCATTGGGGGTGGATAAAGAAATCCAGAACATTTTTGCCATCAATCTATAACACCTCCACTCTAGCCACTCTCTACCAAAAAGGGGCAAACAAACAAAAACCTAGACCATGACAGAGACTTTGAAGGTAATCAGGCTTCTACGAGGCCATGGAAACATGGAGTTAAGCAGAAAACGCTGCACACAGGCAGTGCTGTGGACTGTGCCTTAAAAGCTGAAGATGCTTTTCAAAGTAGAGAAGAATCAGGGACGTCCCAGACAGAGGAAACAGCAAGGACATAGACAAAGATGGGACAGAACACGACTGTCACCCCCTCTTCGGCCCCTGATGAGTGAAAGATTCCTGTCCTATGTTTAGGGCGGAGGTTGAACACAAGACACCTTACTCTGACAGACACGATGGACAATTATTAACCACGTATGTTCAGAACCTCGGGGAAAAGGACACCACATTCCATGCAAGGCCACCTGGGGTTTGCACTTGGGAACAGAGTGAATAAGCAGTGTCTGTAGGAGGAAGGCTTTGCAGTAACGAGAGGGGGCGGAGCGCCCTGCTTCCTGCAGGAGTTTATGATTGGCTTCTTTGAGTTATTCCATGAGCTGGCAAGGAACTGAAGCCCATTGCTTGGTAATAAGCAAGGACTATGCCTGGTCCCCGTGATAAGGGGTGCTGTTGGCTAGGAGGTCTGTCAGCAGTAGCAGAGGGAGCGAGCAACTTGTGGTCACACTATTTGACCCTCCTGATTTTACCAGATGTTGAGACAGCATATAGCATTAATTTTAGTCCTGGTACCCCGCATACTTACAGGTATAGAGAAATAGGGTCTAAGTATATGGTGTGATTAGGAAGAAGTGGTAGGAAAAGAAGACAGAGAGCTAGGGTAAGACTGTGCTATGAAAATACGTGGTTTATTTAAGTTTACCTGCTTGTCATCATCTTCTGCACTGGAATGTAAACTCCGTGAAAGTAAGGACCTTGTATTTCTCGGCATATAGAACTTTGTCTAACACATACGAGGGCTCAATAAATATTTGCTGATTGAATGAGTGGAGAACGGCTTTATTCTGTAATTTAACCCAGGGGCATGGGGGGCGGGGAGGGGTTAAATTGTTGATAAGCACATAGAGGTTGTGATTAGGTTTGAGTTTCAGGAAAATAACTGTGATGCTAGAGGAAACAATGAAAAAGAAGGATGGAGAATGGAGTCATGGTATTGGGGACCATACCATGGTTAAGAATTTCAGAAAAGAAGAGGCTGTAAATTCATGCTTTCTAGAACTGAGATGACCTAGAGAGCTGAGGGGACAGTATGCTGGACCTTCAGGGCATTTGAGAAACTCCTGATCCATTAACTATTTTACAGAGAAATTCAGCAAGACCAAGAACTGTTGATTGACATTTTCCCTTTGTTGAACACTGAAAACCACACTTATTATTCATCTGGCATTATCTAGAAACTGCTTCAATATGCAATTTTTATTCATTGATCTGCATAAATGTTTATGTGTGTATTTTCTCAATTTCAGTGGTATGCATTATAAACTGAGTATGCATAGTAATAATAGCATGTAAGTCAGAAGTTCTGCTTTCAAGTTATGGCTTCTCTAGTCATTGGCTCCTTGACTCTGAGTAAGGTACTCTGCCTCTGAGTCTCATCATCCTTATTTATGAAACAGGGTTAATTAATAACATCTTGTCCTCTTCAGAGGATCATTATAATAATCATGTAGGGGAAAGATCTTCCATTTAAGCTCTTGGTGCCTATCTGCATGTAATCCTTATAAAAATCTATTATTATTATTATTGTACTAGTGCTAATTACAGTATTATCCCCAACTTGCAGATTTCATAACTGAGGCTAAGAGATTAATTAAACCCAGCACTGTTTTATAAACTGTAAAATGCTATTAAGAGAAGTTTCAGCATGACTACTACCTTTACTTAGCGGAGGGGTTATATGAAGACATTTTATAAATGAATCCCATCTTCTGAGACTTGAGTACCTATGGAAAAAACAGAAAAAACAGATGAGAAAACAAAACAAAGAAACAACAACAAAAACGAGGAAAGCAGCATTCTTCTCAGGACTTGGAGCAACGTAAAGAGTGGAAAGGGGTTGCTCAGCAAAGACATCTATGAACAGCTTGCTGTAACAGAGACATTGATTTGTAGGGGGATAGATTATGCCCCTGGATTGTTTATCCTTCACCTGAAACCTTGGAATTCCCAGACCTGGCTGGAATCCGTTGCAATCTGCTCCTCTCCATTTCTCTGCTAAAAGACATGGGGGCTAGAGAAGCTACAGGTTCCTGGAGTGTGCAGGGGGTAAAGCCTGCTCTGGAAACTCTCCCCCTGATGAGAAGTACTCTCGTCAGGATCCTGGGGCTGCTTCTAGCTCCAGAGAGAACCACCAGGTAATTATACTGTCTTGCCTGACTTCTGTCCCTGAACTTGCAGTTGCCACAGCTCAGCTGCTGAAAGATCAGTCTTCTCAAGGCTTGGTGTTGGGTTAAAGCAAGGCCAAGAACAATGAGTGCATCCGCTGGGAAAATCAACAATAACCAAGAGGCCCTACAAGGCTTTCTAATGGGTTCTCACCCCAGGGTCGGGTGGGGACTGTGCAAGGATGGTAGGCTTGGGTGCCAAGGCTCATGGGCCTCCCTGCCCGAGTCCCTTTACTCCTTCCTCCACACCCTGCTGGAATTGTGTTATGTGTGTCTTCTCTGGCAGGCCCCACGTTACAGCCCTTCCAGAGGACCTGCCATGATCCTGTTCTCCTTTGCAGCCTCATTGCTGGCCTCACTCCCACCCTGTGCTCTGTACTTTCCACAATCACGATGCATGTGACCCCCGGTCCGTTGCTCTTGCTCGTTCCTCTACCTGGCTTTCTTTGGGTCACTTGATGGGAACCTACTCTTATTTAAGGCTCGCCCTAAGTGTTCCTTCTTCTATAATCTTTTCTGATTTCTCCAGTCAAACCCCTACACTAGACATATAATGGACCACCCTCTCCTTTATAGACTCTACAACAGTTTATTGCATTTGTTCATTTGTTTATGTGTCTGTCACATATACCAGCTGAGAATTAGGTCTGGCACATAAGAGGTACTCAATGCTTGTTTACTAAATGGCTAGCAAATGAATGGGTACAGCCTGGAATGAATGGTGCCCATGGTTATATTACTTGCAGAACCTGAGTTTCTCTTACTCCTACGTCATTTATCTTTGCATTAAAACAGCGACTTCATAACGACAATCTGCAGATGTTGCCAGGGTAACTATATCTGAATCCCCAGGGCAGATGATTGGTAACAATACAGATTGTTGGGCTCCACCCAAGACCAATGAATCAAAATCTCTTGGAAGACTGAGAAAGGAGAGGAAGGATGCAAAGATGCCCAGTTTTAAAATATTTCCAACTGATGTACTCAAAGAATAATGCACAAATGCACATGGATATAGATACAAGGATACTATTAGCACATATTTAAGATACAAAGAAAAAAATAGAAACAACCTACATTTTCATCAAAAGGGGAATGGTGGTCAAAGGAATTATGCTATATTTATACTCTGGAACACTAGGGAGACATAATACGAGATTGAGAGAGATCTACATGAACCAACATCTAAGGCACATTTTTAACTGAAAAAAAGCAAGTAGTGGAAAAGAATGTATAGTATGAACCCATTTATTTTCAAACAAAAAAATCTGACATATGTGTAGCTGTATTTGCTTATGTATGTAAGTGCGTAAATGCACCGATAATACTATGGAAAAATATACAGCATATTGTTACCAGTGTTTTCCTCTGTAAATTGAGAACAAAATGATTGAAAATTAAAATTAAAATTAAATGCTTTCAAGGCACAGGAGATATTTGGGGGGGTTCTGGAAATGTTCTAAAACTGGGTTGTGGTGATGGCTGACAACAACTGCCTAAAGTTACTTAAATTATTGACTTGTACACGTAAAATGAGTGAATTTTATGGCATGTAAATTATATCTCAAAAAAGCTGTTTTTAAACGAAACTTCCCAAGTGATTTTGATGTGCACCTAATTTGGGGCACATCAGCTTTAAAATGCTTTTTCTACCCCAGAAAGCCAGGAGAGAGGCATGGAACAGATTCTTCCCTTGAGACTTCAGACCAAGCATGGCTGTGCTGACAACTTGATTTTGGACTTCTGGTCTCCAGACCCATGAAAGACTAAAATTGTGTTGTTTCAAGCCACCCAGTTTCTGGTACTTTGTTATGGCAGCACTAGGAAACTAGAACTCTCACTGAACCAGTGAGATCCTCTCTGTTGCCACATTTAGTGGCACCCAACTACAGAAAGAATCAACCAGCTGCCCTACCAGTGGAGCTGTAGACTCGGGGGCACAGCAGTGTGTCCACTGAGTCATGAGTTGTCACCAGATGGCTCAAGAGTCTCCTTCCCATATGAAGAACAATATTCCAGTCTCCAAGCACCTATTCCCTATTCTTCCTCATTTCCTCAGCACTTTATGGGAAACTCCTGTTTCTTGAGGTAGGTGAGTGAAGCTCTGCATCTCGCAGCCAAAGCAACTTAATTTGCCCAACCCAAGAGGGGTCCAGCTGGGTGCTCACAAAGGATGGCTCTCCGTCACTTGTGCTGCACCTAATGTTCACCAGGCCCTGTTCCAAACATGCTGCATACATGAACTCATTGCGCCCTCCCACACCCGTTTGAGGTGGGTACTATTTTGTCCTCATTCCCTTGTCAGGGGGAAACCTAGGCCTTGGCAAGGTTGGTCACTGAGTTAGGGAGTGAGGCTGGGATTTGAACTCAGGCAGTCTGGGCCAGAACCTGTGCCCTAACCATCATGCCATTCTGCTTTCCATAAATACTTGTTCCCTTTCTTAGATTTTCTTCATTACATAATCCCATAATCAGAGAGTCTCCTATCTGCTTTTGAGGTCAAACAAGGTCAGTGCTTAATCTTTCTCTATGCCTTGAAGCCCAGTGGTTCCAGAACCTCGGTCATAACCGTTTCTATCTTTTCTCCAACTGAACTCTTTCCAACTGAGATTTGCATTACAGAGTATCTCACATCTCTTGTGCCTTAACTCAAGGGAGCTAAATGTGCTTTGCAGTAGAAAGAGGCATAAAATAGAGAGGGCATGTAGCAGAAGGAAGATAACTTCAATATCTGACCTATTTTCTTTACGGTGTTAGAAACAGGCATGACTTTAGAAGTGCAAAGCATAACTTGAGGGACCGTGGAAACTTTAATCATTCTGGTACAATTTTGCAGAAAACTCTCCTATAGAAAATAGTTTCTTTACCTTGAAGATGGACCTTTTTTTTCTTTTAAAATGCAAAAGTCCCTGAAGAAGAACTACACGTGACATCGTTTACATCACAGTCTGAATGGGAGTTTTTTTTCTGGAACAAAAGAAAGGCTTGGTTAGAGAAGCTTGGTTCCACGCCTGCTCTGCCACTTGCTGGCTGTTGGATTTGGTTAGGCTACTGGAGTTTCCGGAGCCCCAGAGTCTTCATTTGTAAGCTGGATAATGGTCCCTTCCTCGTGATACAGCCTGTGCGTGAAATACCTCCCCCAAGGCTGGCCACACCATAGTGTGTCCCTAAACAGCTATTCCTGCAAGTACAAAGAGTCCAGAAAGAGTAGTATGTCCTTGGCCCTTCCTCTTGCACTTGGTGTAAGCTCACTTTCACAAACCATGAAATTTCTTCATCTGGTGGGAAACTGCACATTCTTCACAGGTTCCTTATGAGGATTAAATGATGGACGTAAGATGATTTTAAAGATACAAGCTGCTAATAAATGTAAAGCATTGTGATTGCTATATTAATTCTTTATCACAGAGGTATTTCTTAAGTGAAAGATATGTCATGTGTTAGAGAGTGCATCATTATTAGCATCCATACTGCACAGTAGGGACAGGCCTGGCAGGGTTTATGGGTGGTAAGAATTCACTAGAAGAGGCATGGGCAGTCGGGGTAGATGAGTGTAGAAGTGAGCTTTGGAGGGCACTCAAGGGGAGTTGAGTGCAGATGAAGGCACTTGAGGGAAATGAGAGGATTCGAGGGTAGCACAGGGTAGACTAGGGTGGTTGATGGTAGATGAAGGGAGTTGAGAGTAGTAGAGGGTAGTTAAGGGTAAGCAGGACAGAAAAGGTAGGGGACAGCGCTTTAGAAACGGAGGCAGGGGAGTATTGAAGAGGGGAGGGAATAGAAGCATCATATTTGGGTCCTAAGCGAAAGCATGTTAGCGGGTGCCTTTCGTGAGAAAAGATGAAAGACGTCATCGTTGTTAAACTTGGGGGTCAGGATTTGACCAGGTGCTGAGCTGCAGAGTGAGGGAAGACACAAAAGTTAGGGTCTGTTCCTAAGCAATGCTGAATTCTTGTAACGCATCCAATTTTTATTTTTTCTCTTAACTTGAGCAATTTGCATGCTATTATCGATTGACCTACCTATTGCCTGGGCTGTGAGAGGAAGGAACGCCTGATTTCTCTGTAAATAGCTGCCTGAGCTCCTTGTGCGATGCGCTGACAACTCCTCCCCAGAGGAGGAGATGAGGTGGGCTACAGGCACAGTTGTGGTCGCCCGGGTGGGTGGTCTAAAAGAGAAGGCCCCTCCCTCTCCTGCCAAGCCTGGAACAGTGTAAAGAGCAGAGGGGAGTCGTGGTCCTCTCTCTGAGAGTGCTGGTGCTTCTGTCATATCCGGAACAGCCAGTTTCCCATGAAGGTTTGGAATGGATCATCTTAGAACATTTCCTGAAGGGCTTGCTCTGGGTTTCAGGCTAAAATTAAGTCTCAAAAGTGACCTTTCAAAAAGCACAGATCTGATTTTAGCACTCATCATCCTAAAACTTTCCATGGTGCCCTACTGCCTATGAATAAAGTTAAAATGCCCTAAAGTAGGACCCCAGACTCCCCCTTTTTGAGTTTTCTCTGCTATTCTTCATATCTCGTACTCCTAATCAGGTTCCTGGGTCCATCACAATTTCCCACACTGACTCTGTGTTTTTCCAGCCCTGTGCTTTTGCGTCCCCGCCACGCCCCCATGAAATGGCCCTCTTCCCAGCTCCCGTGGACTTGGAAACCATCGTCTGACATACTTTAAAGGACGCTCACCCCATTCCCAGTGGTTGCCACAGTCTACAGCGATCCACTAAGTTTTATTTGTCTGGGCTCACATTTTAGTTTTGCTGAAGTGCTTTTATAAAGGCAGGTGTGAATTTGGGTTTAATATTAATTTGCAATTGGTATGTTCCTGCTTGGAAACTCACATGTCCACACAACCCCATCTCCCTGCTGGGATTGCCCAGTTTGGGTTCTTGTGGTTGTCATAATTTTAATGAGTAGGACAAGCATCATTTTTTATTTTCTGGCTCTTGTTTTTCACAGACATCCTGACTATTTACCTCAAATCAGCCTGTTTGCAGATTCACTTGGCAGCTTGTTCGAGATTGAGGAACCCCCGCCTCTTCCATATGCTTTACCTATCCTGTATTTTAATTTCAGAGAAAGAGCCATAAATATGTATCCTTCCATTTGACAAGGCACACTAAGAATTCAGCAGCTGGGCTACTGAGGTTAGAGATAAGGTTTCGCAAGGCAGGCAGATGTACAGCTGTAAAAGCAAGAAGGAATCCTCGGCGTTGATGTTTTGCGTGCTGAAATTTTGCTGCACTCACAGATCCCACAGCTCTGTTTAGGAGGCAGGAGGGAGAGGGGTCCTCAGCAGATGCAGAAATTAAAAAAAAAAAATGGCCATGCTTCTTTTATTCCAGGATAGAGGGAGAGGCAGGAGCCGCAAATGACCTGCTCTCTGCTGGCTGAGCACGGGGAGAGAAAACAACAGTAGCCTTCCCCAGCTCTGCTGAGTTGGGACTTGCTTAGTGACTTCAACTTCCAGCCCCGTACTTCTCTGTGAATTTCTGGGTAATATCTGCCCAACATTTTATCCAGGCTCCCGTTCAACTTGCATATCTTTGGGAGTGCTTTGTAATCCCTACCCAGTGGTTATTTTGTTGGATTGATATACAATAGTACTGCAATTATACTGGAATCTTTGTTCCGAGCAAGATAGATCATATGTTTCCATGCCAACAAACTCCAAGAGAAGCCAGTATTCCCTTCTTCCCTCTCTCTTTCCCTCCCTCCCTTCCCTCCCTTCTTCCCTTCCACTTTGCCTCCCTCCCCCCATTCCTCTTGCCTTTCTTCTATCTTCTATCCTTCTTGACTTCTTTCCTCCTAAATATTTCATGGAATAATCAATTTTATGCATCTGTGAAAAACATAATTGCCAGCGAGCCAAACACAATAGACCAGAGGACACAGAAGAGGGGTGAGGAAGTTGCAACATTCAAAGTGCATGCTGACCTTTCAGTTTTCATTTTTGGTTTTTCACCTATACCAGCAAAAATAATTTCTTGGGGGCTAATTTTGTCCAAATATTTACCAAACAAGGAGGAGGCCATTGAGGGAACTTTCAATTTTCTCATTGAGGTCAGAGATAGAATCACATGCAGAAAGTGAGAGAGAAGATGGCAATAGAGAGGGTTTTGGTAGAGACCAAGGGCAAGAGCTAGCAGGAGCCCTGCTCTGGCCTGAGTGGATTATAACCATTTTAAGGACACAGGCCGTTTTCTTAAGTCTTTATATCTAGCCCTCAATAAATGTTTGCTGAATTGAATTAAATGGGGGCGAAGTCCCCCTTTTCTCTCTCCCCCACTCTTATCTCCTTTCTACTGTCCACACCTCTACCCCATGCCAAAGGCAGCTGGGCTGCTGAGCTGAGCTTTCGGGGCATCAAGGATAGAGAGACTGTGTGACCTGTTTTAGTTGAAGGTGAGAGAAGCCCAGTTCAAATCAATTCCAACTGCCCTGAATTTAGAAAGGGGAGAGAGTATTTTTTTTTTTTTCCTACAAAGCTGGTAATTCCAGGGAGAGAAACTGGATCCAGAGGCCCAAACAATGAAAGAGAGCACTTCTCTTCTAGCAAGTAGTTCCAGAAAAATGTGCTGGGGCTCAGTCTTCCTGGCTGGGCTTGGACTCTGTGCCTTTTGTGAACCAATCCCTCTGGCCATGGGGATCGGATATTCTGATTGGTCAAAACTGAAAAGCAAGGGTTGGGAGTAGCCCAATCCAAACTCAAGCGTTAAAGTGGAGAAGGGTGGGGGCTCTTCAAGGAAAATGTGGGTGCTGATAGGAGAGGAAATGAAGATAAATGCCAAGCTGGAAAAAATTGAATGGTGCCCACCATGCTCCCTTCTCTCGTCCCCCTCCTTTGCCAATCTTGGTTGGAACTATTAAATCTTGAGTTACTCAGGCCACCAGAAGGAGAAGGGACTAAAAGAGCTATCAGCCCCATCAGGTATAAATTGGCTCCTCTTTTATATTTGATGGCACCTAATGAGCTTCAAAGTGACATTGCTTTGCATATGGCCAGTTGTAAGTGGCTGGCAGTTAAACCCAGATGCTGTAATGACTAACTCAGAAAGTCCATTTTCATTCTCTCTTGTTCAGCCATTCACGAGGATACTTATGAGCACTTAAATTGCAGCTTCCAGGCACTGGGAGAAAACATCATGCAATATTATGATTCTAATACCAATAAATGGGGAAGGAAGCATAAATTATAATAATCAAGTAAGCCACCATCCCAGAAAAAAGCCATCTTCTTCTCATTTCCTGTCTGTTTGCCAAGCTGTGCTCCATTTTGACAGGAAGCAGGGTAAGTGTATTTGAATCTGTTGCTCAGTCTCTGTCAACA
>JAQZBX010076043.1:0-14498 GCA_029593785.1 Cabassous unicinctus
TTAAATGAAAACAATGGCAGAGCATCAAATAAAACACAAATCTAATTGATTTTCGTAAAGTGAAGAAAGCACTGCATTGGCTGAGCGTTAGGTATAAGCTGTGTGTTGACATGTGCCTCAAAGCATGGACATAGCAGCCAAACAAAGAAGAATCTTACTTACCCTTGAATCTTGAATTAACTACTGCATTCACAAAGAGTTAGGTGAAGCCAGTGTCTTGAAGTTGTGTGTAAATGAATACACATGCAAATCAGCCAATGAAACAAGTCACTTTTATGGTTTTAAAAGCAAATAACTAATTGCATTCAACCAAAGAAAGAAAGGCAGTGTTTTCCAGATGTTTGTAATTGAAAACTCATGTAATGCAATGTAAGAAAAAAGAATCTTAGTTAGATTTCAAAAGTGATCAAACTACAGCCTTGGCAAAGCAAAACCAGGGTTTTCACATACATTTTAAGTGAATACTATTGCCTAGCGCCCTTTGTAAAGAGTATATTGCTTGGTTTTGAAATCTGAAGAAACCAGTGTTTTGGCATAGCATTAGGAGAAAGCAGTGTTTTTAGGTTGATAATGAGTGAAAGAAAGCTCCTAGCAGCGAAACAAATAAGTATCTTATTTAACTTTTAAAGTTGAATTAACTGTTGAGTTCAGAGACTGTTAGGTGAGACCAGTGTTTTGAACATGAATTTAAATGAAAACGATGGCAGAGCATCAAATAAAACACAAATCTTATTGAGTTTCGTAAAATGAAGTTAAAACTGCATTGGCTAAGGCTTTGGTATAAGCTCTGTGTTGACATGTGCGTCAAAGCAAGGACATAGCAGCCAAACAAACAAGAATCTAAGTTACCCTTGAAACTTGAAGTAACTACTGCATTCACAAAGAGTTAGGTGAAACCAGTGTCTTGAGGTTGTGTGGAAATGAATACACATTCAAATCAGCCAATGAAACAAGTCACTTATATGGTTTTTAAAGAAAATAACTAACTGCATTCAACCAACGAAAGGAAAGGAAGTGTTTTCCAGATGATTGTGTTTGAAAACACATATAATGCAAAGTAAGAACCAAGAATATTACTTAGATTTCAAAAGTGATCAAACTGCAGCCTTGGCAGAGCAAAACCAGTGTTTTCACATTCATTTTATGTGAAAAGTAGTGCCTAGCGGCCATTGAAATGAGTATATTGCTTGGTTTTGAAATCTGAAGAAACCAGTGTTTTGGCATAGCATTAGGTGAAAGCAGGGTTTTTAGGTTGATAATGAGTGAAAGAAAGCGCCTATCAGCCAAACAAATAAGTTTCTTACTTAACTTTCAAAGTTGAATTAACTCCTGGGTTCAGAGACTGTTAGGTGAAACCAGTGTTTTGAACATGAATTTAAATGAAAACAATGGCAGAGCATCAAATAAAACACAAATCTTATTGAGTTTCGTAAAGTGAATTAACCACTGCATTGGCTAAGCCTTAGGTATAAGCTGTGTGCTGACATGTGCATCAAAGCAAGGACACAGCAGCCAAACAAACAAGAATCTTACTTACCCTTGAAATTTGAAGTAACTACTGCATTCACAAAGAGTTAGGTGAAACCAGTGTCTTGACTTTATGTGTAAATGAATACACATGCAAATCAGCCAATGAAACAAGTCACTTTTATGGTTTTTAAAGAAAATAACTAACTGAATTCAACCAACGAAAGGAAAGGCAGTGTTTTCCAGATGATTGTTATTGAAAACTCATATAATGCAAAGTAAGAAACAAGAATCTTACTTAGATTTCAATAGTGATTAAACTGCTGACTTGGCATAGCAAAACCAGTGTTTTCACATTCATTTTATGTGAAAATTAGTGCCTAGCGTCCATTGTAATGACTATATTTCTTGGTTTAGAAAACTGAAGAAACCAGTGTTTTGGCATAGCATTAGGAGAAAGCAGTGTTTTTAGGTTGATAGTGAGTGAAAGAAAGCTCCTAGCAGCCATACAAATAAGTATCATATTTAAATTTCAAAGTTGAATTAACTGCGGATTTCAAAGACTGTTAGGTGAAACCAGTGATTTGAACATGAATTTAAATGAAAACAAAGGCAGAGCGTCAAATACAACACAAATCTTATTGAGTTTTGTAAAGTGAATTAACCACTGCATTGGCTAAGACTTAGGTATAAGCTGTGTGTTGACATGTGCGTCAAAGCAAGGACATAGCATCCAAACAAACAAGAATCTTACTTACCCTTGAAACTTGAAGTAACTACTGCATTCACAAAGAGTTAGGTGAAACCAGTGTCTTGAAGTTGTGTGTAAATGAATACACAACCAAATCAGCCAATGAAACAAGTCACTTTTATGGTTTTTAAAGAAAATAACTAACTGCATTCAACTAACGAAAGTAAAGGCAGTGTTTTCCAGATGATTGTGTTTGAAAACACATATAATGCAAAGTAAGAAACAAGAATCTTACTTAGATTTCAAAAGTGATCAAACTGCAGCCTTGGCATAGCAAAACCGGTGTTTTCACATTCATTTTATGTGAAAACAAGTGCCTAGCAGCCATTGTAACGAGTATATTGCTTGGATGTGAAAACTGAAGAAACCAGTGTTTTGGCATAGCATTAGGTGAAAGCAGTGTTTTTAGGTTGATATTGAGTGAAAGAAAGCGCCTAGCAGCCAAACAAATAAGTATCTTATTTAAATTTCAAAGTTGAATTAACTGCTGAGTTCAGAGACTGTTAGGTGAAAGCAGGGTTTTGAACATGAATTTAAATGAAAACAATGGTAGAGCATCAAATAAAACACAAATCTTATTGAGTTTCGTAAAGTGAAGTAACCACTGCATTGGCTAAGCCTTAGGGAAAAGCTGTGTGTTGACATGTGCGTCAAAGCAAGGACATAGCAGCCAAGTAAACAAGAATCTTACTTACCCTTGAAACTTGAAGTAACTACTGCATTCACAAAGAGTTAGGTGAAACCAGTGTCTTGCAGTTGTGTGTAAATGAATACACATGCAAATAAGGCAAAGAAAGAAGTCATTTTATGGTTTTAAAAGCAAATAACTTACTGCATTCAACCATTGAAAGGAAAGGCAGTGTTTTCCAGACGATTGTAATTGAAAACACATGTAATGCAATGTAAGAAACAAGAATCTTACTTAGATTTCAAAAGTGATCAAATGGCAGCCTTGGCATAGCAAAACCAGGGATTTCACATTCATTTTAAGTGAAAACCAGTGCCTAGCAGCCACTGTAGTGAGTATATTGCTTGGTTTTGAAAACTGAAGAAACCTGTGCTTCGGCATTGCATTAGGTGAAAGCAGTGAGTATAGGTTGATAATGAGTGAAAGAAAGCGCCTAGCAGCCAAACAAATAAGTATCTTACTTAACTTTCAAAGTTGAATTAACTGCTGAGTTCAGAGACGGTTAGGTGAACCAGTGTTTTGATCATGAATTTAAATGAAAACAATGGCAGAGGATCAAATAAAGCACAAATCTTACTGAGTTTTGTAAAGTGAAGAAACCACTGCATTGGCTGAGCATTAGGTATAAGCTGTGTGTTTATATGTGCCTCAAAGCAAGTACATAGCAGCCAAACAAACAAGAATCTTACTCGGCCTTGAAACTTGAAGTAACTACTGCATTCACAAAGAGTTATGTGAACCCAGTGTGTTGAAGTTGTGAGTTGGTGTAAATGAAAACACATGCAAATCAGCCAATGAAACAAGTCACTTTTATGGTTTTTAAAGCACATAAGTAACTGCATTCAACCAACGAAAGGAAAGGCATTGTTTTCCAGATGATTGTAATTGAAAACAAATGTGTAGCATTGTAAGAACAAGGAATCTTACTTAGATTTCCGTCGTTATCAAATGGCAGCCTTGGCATAGCAAAACCAGTGTTTTCACATTCATTTTATTTGAAAACTAGTGCCTAGCGGCCATTGTAATGAGTATATTGCTTGGTTTTGAAAACAGAAGAAACCAGTGTTTTGGCATAGCTTTCGGTGAATGCAGTGTTTTTAGGTTGATAATGAGTGAAAGAAAGCGCCTTGCAGCCAAACAAATAAGTATCTTACTTAACTTTCAAAGTTGAAGTTACTGCTGAGGTCAGAGAATGTGAGATGAGACCAGTGTTTTGAACATGAATTTAAATGTAAACAATGGCAGACCATGAAATAAAACACAATTCTTATTGAGTTTCGTAAAGTGAATTAACCATTGCATTGGCTGAGCCTTAGGAATAAGCTGTGTATTGACATGTACGTCAAAGCAAGGATATAGCAGCCAAACAAACAAGAATCTTACTTTCCTTTGAAACTTGAAATATCTAGTGAATTCACAAAGAGTTAGCTGAAACCAGTGTCCTGAAGTTGTGTGTAAATGAATATACATGCAAACCAGCCAATGAAATAAGTCACTTTTATGGTTTTCTAAAGCAAAGGGATAACTGAATTCAACCAACGAGTCTAAAGGCAGTGTTTTCCAGATGATTGTAATTGAAAACACATGTGTTGCATTGTAAGAAACAAGAATCTTACTTAGATATCCGAAGTTATCAAATGGGAGCCTTGACATAGCAAAACCAGTCTTTTCACATTCATTTTAAGTGAAATCTACCTCCCAGCGGCCATTGTAATGAGTACATTGCTTGGTTTTGAAAAATGAAGAAACCAGTGTTTTGGCATAGCTTTAGTTGAAATAAGTGTTTTTAGGTTGATAATGAGTGAAAGAAAGCGCCTAGCAGCCAAACAAACAAGTATCTTATTTAACTTTCAAAGTTGAATTAACTGCTGAGTTCAGGGACTGTTAGGTGAAACTAGGGTTTTGAACATGAATTTAAATGAAAACAATGGCAGAGCATCAAGTAAAACACAAATCTTTTAGAGTTTCCTAAAGTGAAGTAAACACTGCTTTGGCAGAGCCTTAGGTATAAGCTGTGTGTTGACATGTGCATCAAAGCAAGGACATAGCAGCCAACAAACAAGAATCTTACTTACCCTTGAAAGTTGAAGTAACTACTGCATTCACAAAGAGTTAGGTGAAACCAGCGTCTTGAATTTGTGTGTAAATGAACACATATGCAAACCAGACAATGAAACAAGTCACTTTTATGGTTTTCTAAAGCAAAGAACTAACTGCATTCAACCAATGAAAGGAAAGGCACTGTTTTCCAGATAATTGTAATTGAAAACAAATGTATAGCATTGTAAGAGACAAGAATCTTTTTTAGATTTTCAAAGTCATCAAATGGCAGCCTTGGCATAGCAAAACCAGTGTTTTCACATTCATTGGAAGTGAAAACTAGTGCCTAGCTGCCATTGTAATGAGTAAATTGCTTGGTTTTGAAAACTGAAGAAACAAGTGTTTTGACACAGCATTAGGTGAAAGCAGGGTTTTTAGGTTGATAATGAGTGAAAGAATGCGCGTAGCATCCAAACAAACAAGTATCTTACTTAACTTTCAAAGTTGAATGAACTGCTGAGTTCTGAGACTGTTAGGTGAATCCAGAGTTTTGAACATGAATTTAAATGAAAACAATGGCAGAGCATCAAATAAAACACAAATCATACTTAGTTTCGTAAAGTAAAGAAACCACTGCATTGGGTGAGCGTTAGGTATAAGCTGTGTGTTGAAATGAGTGTCAAAGCAAGGACATAGCAGCCAAACCAACAAGAATTTTACTTACTTTTGTAACTTGAAGTAACTACTGCATTCATAAAGAGTTAGGTGAAACCAGTGTCTTGAAGTTGTGTGTAAATGAATACACACGCATATCAGCCAATTAAGCAAGTCACTTTTATAGTTTTTAAAGCAAATAACTAACTACATTCAACCAACAAAAGGAAAGGCAGTGTTTTCCAGATGATTGTAATTGAAAACCCATGTAATGCAATGTAAGAAACAAGAATGTTACTTAGATTTCCGAAGTGATCAAATGGCAGCCTTGGCATAGCAAAACCAGTGTTTTCACATTCATTTTATGTGAAAACTAGTGCCTAGCGGCCATTGTAATGAGTATATTGCTTGGTTTTGAAAACTGAAGAAACCAGTGTTTTGGCATAGCGTTAGGTGTAAGCCGTGTTTAAAGGTTGATAATGAATGAAAGAAAGCGCCTAGCAGACAAACAAATAAGTATCTTACTTAACTTTCAAAGTTGAATTAACCGCTGAGTTCAGAGACTGTAAGGTGAAACCAGGGTTTTGAACATGAATTTAAATGAAAACTATGGCGGAGCATCAAATAAAACACAAATCTTATTCAGTTTTGTGAAGTGAATTAACCACTGCGCTGGCTAAGCCTTAGGTATAAGCTTTGCGTTGACATATGAGTCAATGCAAAGACATAGCAGCCAAACAAACAAGAATCTTACTTACCCTTGAAACTTGAAGTAACTACTGCATTCACAAAGAGTTAGGTGAAACCACTGTCTTGAAGTTGTGTGTAAATGAATACACATGCAAACCAGCCAACGAAAAAGTGACTTTTATGGTTTTCTAAAGCAAAGAACTAACTACATTCAACCAATGAAAGGAATGGGTGTGTTTTCCAGATGATTGTATTGGAAAACACATGTATAGCATTGTAAGAAATAAGAACCTTACTTAGATTTCCAAAGTGGTCAAATGGCATCCTTGGCATAGCAAAACCATTGTTTTCACATCCATTGCAAGTGAAAACTAGGGCCTAGCGGCCATTGTAATGATTACATTGCATGGTTTTGAAAACTGAAGAAACCAGTGTTTTGGCACAGCATTAGGTGAAAGCAGTGTTTTTAGATTGATAATGAGTGAAAGAAAGCACCAAGCAGCCAAACAAACAAGTATATTTCTTAACGTTCAAAGTTGAATTAACTGCTGAGTTCAGAGACTGTTAGGTGAAACAAGTGTTTTGAACATGAATTTAAATGAAAACAATGGCAGATCATCAAGTAAAACACAAATATTATTGAGTTTTGAAAAGTGAATTAACCACTGCATAAGCTAAGCCTTAGGTATAAGCTGTGTGTTGACATGTGCGTCAAAGCAAGGACATAGCAGCCATAACAAACAAGAATATTACTTACCCTTGAAACTTGAAGTACCTACTGCATTCACAAACAGTTAGGTGAAACCAGTGTCATGAAGTTGTGTGTAAATGAATACACATAGAAATCAGCCAATGAAACAAGTCACTTTTATGGTTTTGAAAGCAAATAACTAACTGCATTCAACCAACAAATGGAAAGGCAGTGTTTTCCAGGTGATTGTAATTGAAAGCACATGTAATGCAATGAAAGAAACAAGAATCTTACTTAGATTTCAAAAGTGGTTGCATTGCAAAACCAGTGTTTTCTCATTCATTTTATGTGAAAACTAGTGCTTAGTGGCCATTGTAATGAGTGTATTGCTTGGTTTTGAAAACTGAAGAAACCAGTGTTTTGGCATAGCATTTGGTGAAAGCAGTTTTTTTTAGGTTGATAATGATTGAAAGAAAGCGCCTAGCAGCCAAACAAATAAGTATCTTACTTACCTTTCAAAGTTGAATTAACTGCTGAGTTCAGAGACTGTTAGGTGAAACCAGGGTTGTGAACATGAATTCAGATCAAAACAATGGCAGAGCATCAAATAAAACACAAATATTATTGAGTTTCGTAAAGTGAATTAACCACTACTTTGGCTAAGCTTTAGGTATAAGCTGTGTGATGACATGTGCATCAAAGGAAGGACATAGGATCCAAACAAACAAGAATCTTACTTACCCTTGAAACTTGAAGCAACTACTGCATTCACAAAGAGTTAGGTGAAACCAGTGTCTTGAAGTTGTGTGTAAATGAATACACATAGAAATCATCCAATGAAACAAGTCACTTTTATGGTTTTTAAAGCAAATATCTAACTGCATTCAACCAATGAAAGGAAAGGCAGTGTTTTCCAGATGATTGTAATTGAAAACCCATGTATAGCCTTGTAAGAAAAAAAAATCTTACTTAGATTTCCAAAGTGATCAAATGGCAGCATTGACAGAGAAAAACAAATATTTTCACATTCATTGGAAGTGAAAATTAGTGCCTAGCTGCCATTGTAATGACTATATTGCTTGTTTTTAAAAACTGAGTAAACCAGTGTTTTGGCATAGCATTCGGTGAAAGGAGTGTTTTTAGGTTGAAAATGAGGGAATGAAAGCGCCTATCAGCCAAACAAATAAGCATCTTACTTAACTTTCAAAGTTGAATTAACTGCTGAGTTCAGAGACTGTTAGGTGAAACCAGGGTTGTGAACATGAATTCAGATCAAAACAATGGCAGAGCATCAAATAAAACACAAATAATATTGAGTTTCGTAAAGTGAATTAACCACTACTTTGGCTAAGCCTTAGGTATAAGCTGTGTGATGACATGTGCATCAAAGGAAGGACATAGCATCCAAACAAACAAGAATCTTACTTACCCTTGAAACTTGAAGTAACTCCTGCATTCACAAAGAGTTAGGTGAAACCAGTGTCTTGAAGTTGTGTGTAAATGAATACAAATGGAAATCAGCCAATGAAACAAGTCACTTTTATGATTTTCTAAAGCAAAGAACTAACTGCATTCAACCAATGGAAGTAAAGGCAGTGCTTTCCAGATGATTGTAATTGAAAACACATGTGTAGCTTTGTAAGAATCAAGAATCTTACTTAGATTTCCGAAGTGATCAAATGGTAGCCTTGGCATAGAAAAACCAGTGTATTCACATTCATTTTATGTGAAAACTAGTGCCTAGCTGCCATTGTAATGAGTATATTGCTTGGTTTTGAAAACTGAAGAAACCAGTGTTTTGGCATAGCATTCGGTGAAAGCAGTGTTTTTAGGTTGATAATGAGTGAAAGAAAGCGCCTAGCAGCCAAACAAATAAGTATCTTACTTAACTTTCAAAGTTGAATTAATTGCTGAGTTCAGAGACTGTTAATTGAAAGCAGTGTTTTCAAAATGAATTTAAATGAAAACAATGGCAGAGCATCAAATAAAACACAAATCTCATTGAGTTTCGTAAAGTGAAAAATCCACTGCATTGACTGAGCCTTAGGTATAAGCTGTGTGTTGACATATGTGTCAAAGAAAGGACATAGCAGCCAATCAAAGAAGAATCTTACTTGCCCTTGAAACTTGAATTAACTCCTGCATTCACAAAGAGTTAGGTGAAACCAGTGTCTTGAAGTTGTGTGTAAATGAATAAACCTGCAAATCAGCCAGTGAAACAAGTCACTTTTATGGTTTTCTAAAGCAAAGAATTAACTGCATTCAACCAACGAAAGGAAAGGCAGTGTTTTACAGATTATTTTATTTGAAAACACATGTATAGCATTGTAAGAAACAAGAATCTTACTTAGATTTCAAAAGTGATGAAATTGCAGCCTTGGCATAGCAAAACCTGTGTTTTCACATTCATTTTACGTGAAAACTAGTGCGTGGCAGCCATTGTAATGAGCATATTGGTTTGTTTTGAAATCTGAAGAAACCAGTGTTTTGGCATAGCATAAGTTGAAAGCCGTGTTTTTAGGTTGATAATGAGTGAAAGAAAGCGCCTAGAAGCCAAACATAAAAGTATCTTACTTAACTTTCAATGTTGAATTAAGTGCTGAGTTCAGAGACTATTAGGTGAAACCAGGGTTTTGAACATGAATTTAAATGAAAACAATGGCAGAGCAACAAATAAAACACAAATCTTATTGAGCTTCAAAAAGTGAAGTCACCACTGCATTGGCTGAGGCTTAGGTATAAGCTGTTTGTTGACATGTGCTTCAAAGCAAGGACAGAGAAGCTAAACAAAGAAGAATCTTAATTACCCTTGAAACTTGAAGTAACTTCTGCATTCAAAAAGATTTAGGTGAAACAAGTGTCTTGAATTTGTGTGTAAATGAATACAAATGCAAATCAGCCAATGAAACAAGTCACTTTTATGGTTTTCTAAAGCAAACAACTAACTGCATTCAACCAATGAAAATAAGGCAGTGCTTTCCAGATGATTGTAATTGAAAACACATGTATTGCCTTGTAAAAAACAAGAATCTTACTTAGATTTCCAAAGTGATCAAATGGCATCCTTGGCATAGCAAAACCAGTGTTTTCACATTCATTTTATGTGAAAACTAGTGCCTAGCGGCCATTGTAATGAGTGTATTCCTTGGTTTTGAAAACTGAAGAAACCAGTGTTTTGGCATAGCATTCGGTGAAAGCAGTGTTTTTAGGTTGATAATGAGTGAAAGAAAGCGCCTAGCAGCCAAACAAATAAGTATCTTACTTAACTTTCAAAGTTGAATTAACTGCTGAGTTCAGAGACTGTTAGGTGAAACCAGTGTTTTGTACATGATTTTAAATGAAAACAATGGCAGAGCATCAAATAAAACACAAATCTTATTGAGTTTCGTAAAGTGAAGAAACCACTGCATTCGCTGAGCCTTAGGTATAAGCTGTGTGTTGACATGTGCATCAAAGCAAGGACATAGCAGTCAAACACAGAAGAATCTTACTTACCCTTGAAACTTGAATTAACTACTGCATTTACAAAGAGTTAGGTGAAACCAGTGTCTTGAAGTTGTGTGTAAATGAAAACAAATGAACATCAGCCAATGAAACAAATCACTTTTGCGTTTTTCTAAAGCAAAAACTAACTGCAATCAACCAACAAAAGGAAAGTCAGTGTTTTTCAGATGATTTTAATTGAAAACAGGTGTAATGCAATATAAGAAACAAGAATCTTACTTAGATTTCAAAAGTGATCAAAATGCAGACTTAGCATAGCAAAATCAGTGTTTTCACATTCATTTTATGTGAAAACTAGTGCCTAGAAGCCATTGTAATGAGTATATTGCTTGGTTTTGAAAACGGAAGAAACCAGTGTTTTGGCATAGCATTAGAGAAAGCAGTGTTTTGAGGTTGATAATGAATGAAAGAAAGCGCCTAGCAGCCAAACAAATAAGTATCTTTCTTAACGTTCAAAGTTGAGTTAACTGATGAGTTCAGAAACTGTTAGGTGAAACCAGTCTTTTGAACATGAATTTAAATGAAAACAATGGCAGAGCATCAAATAAAACACGAATAGTATTGAGTTTCGTAAAGTGAAGTAACCACTGCTTTGGCAAAGCCTTAGGTATAAGCTGTTTGTTGACATGTGCGTCAAAGCAAGGACATAGCCGCCAAACAAACAAAAATCTAACCTTTGAAACTTGAAGTAACTACTGCATTCACAAAGAATTTGGTGAAACCAGTGTCTTGAAGTTGTGTGTAATGAAAACAAATGCAAATCACCTAATGAAAAATGTCACTTTTACGGTTTTCTGAAGCAAAGAACTAACTGCATTGAACCAACAAAAGGAAAGGCAGTGTTTTCCAGATGATTGTAATTGAAAACAGGTGTAATGCAATGTTTGAAACAGGAATCTTACTTTGATTTCAAAAGTGATCCACCTGCAGCCTTGGAATAGCAAAACCAGTGTTTTCACATTCATTTTTAGTGAAAACTAGTGCCTAGCGGCCATTGTAATGAATATAATGCTTGATTTTGAAAACTGAAGAAACCAGTGTTTTGGCGTAGCATTCGGTGAAAGCAGTGTTTTTAGGTTGATAATGAGTGAAAGAAAGCACCTAGCAGCCAAACAAATAAGTATCTTACTTAACTTTCAAAGTTGAATTAACTGCATGGTTCAGAGACTGTTAGGTGAAACCAGTGTTTTGAACATGAATTTAAATGAAAATAATGTCAGAGCATCAGATGAAACACAAATCTTATTGAGTTTCATAAAGTGAAGAAACCACTGCATTGGCTGAGCCTAAGGTATAAGCTCTGTGTTGACATGTGTGTCAAAGCAAGGACTAAGAAGCCAAACAAACAAGAAAATTACTTACCATGGAAACTTGAAGTAATTACTGCATGCACAAAGAGTTAGGTGAAACTAGTGTCTTGAAGTTGTGTGTAAATGAATACAAATGCAAATCAGCCAAGGAAACAAGTCACTTTTATGGTTTTCTAAAGCAAAAAACTAACTACATTCAACCAATGAAAGGAAAGACAGTGTTTTCCAAATGATTGTAATTGAAAGCGCATGTATAGCCATGTAAGAAACAAGAATCTAACTTAGATTTCCAAAGCGATCAAATGGCAGCCTTGGCATAGGAAATCCAGTGTTTTCACATTCATTGGAAGTGAAAATTAGTGCCTAGCTGCCATTGTAATGACTATATTACTTGGTTTGAAAACTGAAGATACCAGTGTTTTGGCAAAGCATTAGGTGAAACCAGTGTTTTTAGGTTGATAATGAGTGAAAGAAGGGGCCTAGCAGCCAAACATATAAGTATCTTACTTCACTTTCAAAGGTGAATTAACTGCATAGTTCAGAGACTGTTACGTGAAACCAGTGTTTTGAACATGAATTTAAATGAAAACAATGGCAGAGCATCAAATAAAACACAAATTTTATTGAGTTTCATAAAGTGAAGAAACCACTGCTTTGGCTGAGCCTTACGTATAAGCTGTGTGTTGACATGTGCATCAAAGCAAGGACATTCCAGCCAAACAAACAAGAATCTTGCTTACCCTTGAAACTTGAAGTAACTACTGCATTCACAAAGAGTTAGGTGAAACCACTGTCTTGAAGTTGTGTGTAAATGAATACACATGCAAATCAGCCAATGAAACTAGTCACTCTTATGGTATTTAAAGCAAATAACTAACTGCATTCGAACAACGAAAGGAAAGGCAGTGTTTCCCAGATGATTTTAACTGAAAACACATGTAATGCAATGTAAGAAACAAGAATCTTACTTAGATTTCAAAAGTGATCAAACGGCAGCCTTGGCATAGCAAAATCAGTGCATGCAACTGAAAACTAGTGCCTAGGTGCCATTGTAATGAGTATATTGCTTGGTTTTGAAAACTGAAGAGACCAGGGTTTTGGCATAGCGTTAGGTGAAAGAAGTGTTTTAGGTTGATAATGAGTGAAAGAAAGCGCCCTGCAGCCAAACGTATAAGTATCTTACTAAACTTTCAAAGTTGAATTAACCACTGAGTTCAGAGACTGTTAGGTGAAACCAGTGTTTTGAACATGAATTTAAATTAAAACAGTGGCAGAGCATCAAATAAAACGCAAATATGATTGAGTTTCGTAAAGTGAAGAAACCACTGCATTGGCTGAGCCTTAGGTATAAGCTGTGCATTGACATGTGCGTCAAAGCAAGGACATAGCAGCCAAACATACAAGAATCTTACTTACCATTGAAACTTGAAGGAACTACTGCATTCACAAAGTGTTATGTGAAACCTTTGTCTTGAAGTTGTCTGTAAATGTATACACATGCAAATCAGCTAATGAAACAAGTCACCTTTATGGTTTTTAAAGCAAATAACTAACCGCATTCAACCAACGAAAGGAAAGGCAGTGTTTTCCAGATGATTGTAATTGAAAATACTTGTAGAGCCTTGTAAGAAACAAGATTCTTACTTAGATTACCAAAATGACCAAATGGCAGCCTTGGCATAGCAAAACCAGTGTTTTCACATTCATTGGAAGTGAAAACTAGTGCCTGGCTGCCATTTTAATGAGTATATTGCTTGGTTTTGAAAACTGAATAAACCAGTGTTTTGGCATAGCATTAGGTGAAAGCAGTGTTTTTAGGTTGATAATGTGTGAAAGATAGCACCTAGTAGCCAAACAAATAAGTATATTACTTAACTTTCAAATTTGAATTAACTGCTCAGTTCAGAGACTGTTACGTGAAACCAGTGTTTTGAACATGAGTTTAAATGCAAACAATGGCAGAGCAGCAAATAAAACACAAATCTTATTGAGTTTCGTTAAGTGAATAAACCACTGCATTGGCTGAGCCTTAGGTTTAAGCTGTGTGTTGACATGTGCGTCAAAGCAAGGACATAGCAGCCAAGCAAACAAGAATCTTACTTACCCTTGAAATTTGAATTTTCTACTGCATTCACAAAGAGTTATGTGAAACCACTGTCTTGAAGTTGTGTGTAAATGAATACACATGCAAATCAGCCAATGAAACAATTCACTTTTATGGTTTTTAAAGCAAATAACTAACTGCATTCAACCAACGAAAGGAAAGGCAGTGTTTTCCAGATGATTGTAATTGAAAACACATGTAATGCAAATTAGTAAACAAGAATCTCACTTAGATTTCAAAAGTGGTCAAACTGCAGCCTTGGCTTTGCAAAACCAGTGTTTTCACATTCATTTTAAGTGAAAACTAGTGCCTAGCGGCCATTGCAATGAGTATATTGCTTGGTTTTGACAACTGAAGAAATCAGTGTATTGGCTTAGCATTTGGTGAAAGCAGTGTTTTTAGGTTGATATTGAGTGAAAGAAAGCGCCTAGCAGCTTAACAAATCTTACTTAACTTTCAAAGTTGAATTCACTGCTGAGTTCAAAGACTGTTAAAAACCAGTGTTTTGAACATGAATTTAAATGAAAACAATGGCAGAGCGTCAAATAAAACACAAATCTTATTGAGTTTCCTTAAGTGAAGTAACCACTTCTTTGGCT
>JAQZBX010076044.1:0-14498 GCA_029593785.1 Cabassous unicinctus
CCCTCTTCTCACTATTCAAGCCTTTTAATTCATTCTATATATTTTTTCTCTATTCTCTTTCTTGTTTCATTGTTTCTATTCCACTTTCCTAATCTTATTCCTCTGTGCTTCTTACTCATGTTAATTTTTCAATTTCCTAGGTCTTGTACAGTTGCTTACCTACTTTTTACTATTACCATTATTATTTTCCTTTTTGTCTTCCTATCTCTTTCCTTTACTCTGATCCTAATTTTTTTTCTTTCAAAGGAAAACAGGCAGACCTCTCTCACAAAAAATGGCTGAGTGGGGTCAAGATATTGCCTGAGTGAGCTGTTTGGGAAACCCACATAGTAACAAGGCTTCAGTGCATTGATCTGGATGGAGCTGGACAAAGAGATAAATTCCTCAAGGAGCTGCTCTTTTGTTTCTTGTCTGCTGTGCTTCCTCTTCCTTGATTTTCCCTTTTCTGTATAAACTGATTTTGTCTACCAATGTTATCTCTTTTTCTTCCTTCATCATTCTGTCTTCTGCTTTCTGTTGTTGTTCTTACTTGCCACCTCTCTTTGTTTAGTCCTCAATTTTCTGGTTTTTATTTCTGTCTCATCTCTCCTGTTTTCTTCCTTTAACTTTTTTTGTTCTGTTCTTTTCATTTCTCTTTGTCTCTCTCCTCATCACTCTGGCCTTTTAATTCATTCTATATATTTTTATCAATTTGGTTACTCATTTCTTTCTTGGTACCACACGTTTTTATTCCTATTATTCTACACTGCTTACATGACTTAAATATTCATTTTCCAAAGTCTTATATGGTTCCTCTTTTAATGATTACTATTCTGATTACTATTATCCTCATAATATTATTACCTCTTTTGTTTTCTCTGGCCCTAATTTTTTCCTTCAAGGTAACATAGACAACAGCAATGAAACAGAATAAGAAAAAAAACTGTAAAAGAAAACACTTAAGACACAAAAAAAGAACAATTAAATAAAACTCTATAGTAAAAAGAGAAGCTGGTCGGCAGAATAAACCCATCAAAATAAAAAGATGGCCAGAGAGCAACAAAAAATTACAAACCATACTAGAAACTTAAATATGTGACTCAGTCCAAAGAACAAACTAAAAATCAAGAAGAGGTGCAGAATATTGAACAACTAATCAAATCTGTCCAAACAAATATCATGAACCAAATCAATGTAGTGAAAGAAGAGTTTAAGGATATTAAGAAGACATGGGGAGAACATACTGAAGAAATTGTAAACACACATAAAAAGATAACAGATATAATGGTGATGAATGACAAAACCCAAGAAATAAAAAAACACTGGAAGAAATAAGAGCAGATTTGAACAGGCTGATGAAATAATTAGTGATGTGGAAGACAGTACATCTGAAATCAAATTGATATTGGAACAGCTAGATAAAGAGATAGAAAAAATACAGCAGGGACTTAGGGATTTCAAAGAAAACAAAAAATGCACAAACATGCACATTATTACATCCCAGAGCGAGAAGAGAAGGGAAAGGAGATAGAAGGAGTGTTGGAGGAAATAATGGTTGTAAATTTCCCAACCGTATTGAAGGAGATGGTTGTACATGTCCAGGAAGTGCAGTGCACCACAAACAGTATAAATCCCAATATGCCTACTCCAAGACATATACTCATCAAACTGTCCACTGCTCAAGAAAAAGAGAAAATACCAAAAGCAGCAAGAGAGAAGAGAACTACCACATACAAGGGAAGCTCAATAAGATTAAATTCTGATTTCTCATCTGAAACCATGAAGGCAAGAAGGCAGTGGTATGACACAGTTAAGGTGCTAAAAGAAAAATATTCCAGCCAAGATTCTCTATCCAGCAAAGCTGGCATTGAAAATGATAGGGAGTTCAAAATATTCACAGATAAACAAAAATTAAGAGAGTTTTCCAATAATAAAATTGCCCTTCAAGAAATACTAAAGGGCATTTTGCAGGTCGAAAGGAAAAACCTGGAGAGAGAGAGCTGGAGGACAGTATAAGAACAACTAAAAATCAAAAAGAGAAATAGAAATACCATATGACATATGTAAACCCAAAGAAAATATAGTTAATGTAAGTAAATCTTTGAAAGTAATAATACTGAAAGTTAATGGATAAAACTCTTCTGTCAAGAGACACAGATTGACAGAATGGATAAGAAAATATGACCGATCTATGTGTTGTCTACAAGAAATGCACCTTAGACTCATGGATTCAAAGAGGTTGAAAATGAATGGCTGGAAAAGAATCTTACAAGCAAACAATAACCAAAAAAGGGTGGGAGTAGATATACTAATATCAGACAAAATAGACTTTAAATGCAAACTATTGTAAGAGACTAAGATGGACACTATACATTAGTGAAAGGGATAATCTTTCAAGAAGAAAGAACAATCATAAACATTTATGCACCTAAAATGGGTGCCTCAAAATACATGAACCAAACACAGGAAAAACTAAGTGGAGAAATAGATTCCTCTACAATTATAGTGGGGGAATTCAATACACCATTTTCAGGAATAGACAGAACACCTCAAAAGAGAATCAATAAAGAAAAAAGACTTTGATTAATACATTAGAGGATCTGGATCTTATAGACATATACAGACCAATAAACCTAAATACAGCAGGATATACATTTTTCTTGAATGCACAAGGATCATACTCCAAGATAGACCACATGCTAGGCCATAGAAAAAATCTCAATGAATTCAGAAAGATTGAAGTTATACAAAGTAATTTCCCTGACCACAATGGAATGAAATTGGAAATCAGTAAGGTCCAGAGAACCAGACTAAGTACAAAGATATGAAAGTTAAATAACACACACTTATAAAAACACTGGGTCAAGGAGGAAATCTCAAAAGAAATCAGCAACTACCTTGAAATGAATGAAAATGATGACACAACATATCAAAACCTTTGGGATGCAGCAAAAGTCTACTGAGAGGGAAATTCATAGCCTTAAATGCATATATCAAAAAAGAAGAAAGAGCTATAATTGAAGACTTAGCTATACACCTGGAGGAAATAGAAAAGAATGGCAAACTAACCCCAAATGAAGTAGAAAGAATGAAATAGCAAAGATTAGAGCAGAACCAAATGAAATAGAAAATAAGACAGCACTAGAAAAAATAAACAAAGCCAAAATCTGGTTCTTCAAGAAGATTAATAAAATTGACAAACAGCCAAACTAACAAGAAAAATGAAAGGAGATGTAAATACACAAAATAAGAAATGAGGAAGGAGATATCACCACTGATCCCACAGAAATAAAGCACAACACAAGAGGATACCTTGAAAAATCACATGCCAAAAAGAAGAATAATCTAGAGGAAATGGACAAATTCCTAGAAACTCACAAGCAGCCTATACTGATGAAAGAAGAAATTGATGAACTCAACAGAACAATTACAAGTAAAGAGATAGACTCAGTCATCAAAAACCTCCCAAAAAAGAAGAGCCCAGAACTAGACTACTTCACAGGTGAATTCTACCAAACGTTCTGAAAAGAAATAACACCAATCCTACTTAAACTGTTCCAAAAAATAGAAGCAGACGGAACATTGCTTAACTCATTCTATGATGCCAACATTACCATAATTTGGTATTATGCCAAAGAAGCCACAAGAAAGGAAACGTACAGACCAATCTCTCCAATGAGCCTAGATGCTAGTATCCGCCGCAAAATACTTGCTAATCACATTCAGCAACACATCATATGAATTATACACCGTGACCAAGTGGGTTTCATCCCGGGTATGCAAGGATGGTTCAACATAAGAAAATCAATCACTGTAAAACACCACAGAAACAGATTGAAAGAAAAAAACCACATGATCATCTCTATAGACACCGAAAAAGCATTTGGGAAAAATACAGCATGCTTTCGTGATAAAAACATTGCAAATGATAGGTATAGAAGGAAACTTTCTGAATATGATGAAGGTTAAATATGGAAAACCCATAGCTAACATAATATAGAATTGTGAAATCCTAAAAGCTTTCTCTCAAAGATCAGGAACAAACCAAGGATGCCCACATATCACTGCTCCTATATAACATTGCCTTTGAAGTACGTGATCAAGCACTGAGGCAAGAAAAAGATATAAAAGGCATCTGAATTGGAAAGGAAGAAGTAAAAATTTCACTATTTCCAGATGACATGATCCTATACATAGAAAGCCCTGAGAAATCTACAACAAAGCTTCTAGAACTCATAAAGGAGTTCAGTAACATTGCAGGCTATAGGGTCAATGCTCAAAAATCAGTAGCAGTTCTGTACACCAATAGTGAAAAATCTGATGAGGAAATCAAGAAAAATATATCATTTACAATAGTAACTAAAAAAATCAAATACCTAGGAATAAATGTAACTAAAGATGTAAATGACTTTTATACAGAAAACTACACAACACTGTTAAAGAAATCAAAGTAGATAAATAAATGGAAGAATATTCCCTGTTCATGGATAGGAAGACTAAACATCATTAAGATGTCTATCCTACCCAAACTAATCTACAGATTTAATGCAACCCCAATAAAAATCAACACAGCATTTTTTAGTGAATTGGAAAAACTAACTACAAAACTTATTTGGAAGGGTAAGAGGCACCAAATAGCCAAAGACATACTGAAAAAGAAAAATGAGATTGGAGAAACAACACTACCTGAATTTAATACATACAGTAAAGCAACAGTGGTCAAAACTGCATGGTACTGGCACAAGGATAGAAACACCAACCAATGGAACCAAATTGAGAGTTCTGATATATATCCTCACATATACAGTCATCTGATATTCAACAAGACAGTCAAGCCCACTCAAGTGGGAGAGAATGACCTCTTCAACAAATGTTGCTTGGAGAACTGGATATCCATATTGAAGAGAATGTGACAGGAACACCATCTCACACCTTATACAAAAATCAACTCAAGATGGATCAATGATCTAAATATAAGAGCCAAGAGCATAAAGACCTTGGAAGATAATGTAGGAAAGCCTTTACAGGACCTTGTAACAGGAAACCGTTTCATGAACTTCACACCCAAAGCATGAGCAGTGAAAGAAAAAATAGATAAGTGGGATCTCCTCAATATTAAAAAACTTTTCCACCTCAAAGGGCATTATCAAGAAAGTAACAAACCAGTCTACCCAATGGGAGAAAATATTTGGCAACTATATATCTGATAGGAGCCTAATATCCAGCATACATAAAGAAATCCTACACTTCAAAAATAAAAAGACAAAACTCATTTAAAAAATGGTCAAGTGACTTGAAAAGACACTTCTCCAAGGAAGAAATACAAATGGCTAAAAATCACATGAAAAGATGCTCACATCACTTGCTTTTAGGAAAATGCAAATCAAAACTACAATGAGATACCATCTTACACCCATTAGACTGGTGGCTATTAAAAAAACCACTCTAATAGAGGAAAGGTAACCCTCATCCACTACTAATGAGAATGTAGAAAAGTCCAGCCATTATGGAGGACATTTTGGTGGTTCCTCAAAATACTAAGTAAAGATCTGCCATATGATCCAACAATTCCACTGCTGGGTATATACCCAGAAAAATTGAAAGCAAAGACATGAACAATTATATGTACACCCATGTTCATAGCAACATTATTCACTATTGCCAAAAGATGGAATCAACCCAAATGCCCATCAACATATTAATGGATTAACAAAATGTAGTACATACATGCAATAGAATATTACTTAGCTGTTAGGAGTAATACATGGAATATTACTCAGCTGTAGGAAGCAATACATTTGGCTCATATCTCTAAGACAAACAGGATAACATGGATGAAGCTTGAGGACCTTATGTTGATTGAAGCAAGCCAGGCATTGAAGGATGAACAGTACATGACCTCACTGATATGAAATAAGGAAAATGGGAACACTCAGAGAACTATTGTCTGGAAGATAGATATAAATGAAATAGAAATGGAGAAGAAGGTTGTGAGCCAATGCCTGTAAAGATTTAATCTATAGTAAGGAGAAAGTGTGCAGTTCACATTGAAGTGATATGACAGGAGGGTAGTGATATTATTTGGTTGGGTGGTACAGATTTGACATGTGGGTAGATTGGGGATGGTGGGTTGGAAGATCCAGGGAACTGGAGGGAGGGTGAATACTGAGGATTTGTGGTTATGTGGTTGAAAATACAAAGTTGGGAATGTTTTATGGCAATAAGACAAGGAAGAGTTACTGGTTTAGGGTGTTGGACGGGGGGCACTCAGGACAAGGCACACCTGGAGCAGACTTCTAGGGAGTCTGTGAGTGATCATTTTGTAATAATGTGTTGTATCAGTGTGTGGGAACCCACATAATGAGCAGGTGTTGGACTCCCATCCTGTAGAGGAACATTTTATCCACAAATAGAGGGGCAGGAGTCTTTTGAGAGCATGGGTGGTTCCTAATAGGGGAGAGCAAACCAGTGTGCAAAGCCCCAAGATGCATTTATCAATTACAATGAATGTGCCACACTAATGAAAGATGTTTATGTGGGAGGTTGTGGGAGGTGTGGTGGGGGGGCATATAGGAATCCCTATATTTTTGTGTCACATGTTTATCATGTAAGTATTTTTTAAAAATAAAATAAATAAAAAATAAAAAACAGGGAAAAAGGTATTGGAAAGTAAAAATAAATAAATAAATTAATTAATTAATTAACTAATTAATAAAAGCTCTTACCTACTTACAATGGGTTCATAACCACAGGAATTGGATTAAATTTAAGAGATTTTCTCTTGCAGTTTTCAGAATTCTGTGGTTCATAAAACTTCAAATCACCACAGGATCATAATGTGCTTTTCGTTATTCTCTACACTTTTAGTACCTTGAATCATATATACAAAGTGATTAATCTGCAGAATAAGTGTGATCAGAGCTTTTGAAGAGGAGAGAGGGAAAGCTGATGAGGTAGACTTAAAGGGTCAATACTCAAGGTTTTCCCAGGAGGAAATAAGACTGAGTGTCCAGAAAGGACTAAGAAGGTCAAATAAAAATGTACCCACAGGAGGAAGCATCATGTGAAACTGTGCACATGTTCTCTGAGAGACTAAGAAGAGGCTGAGACAGCCAATGAAAGTTGCTCATAGGGTAGCAAGGCTCCTCCTCAAATGTCTCCCACCCCCTAAAGACCTAGTGTCAGGAAGTGCAAGAAGAAAGGATTCATTCTTTGAATGTAACTCTGGTGAAGTAGCTCAGGACTCACATATAGACTGACAGAATGGCATAGAAATGGTGATTAACTATGAGGACTGATATCTGAGAACTACAAAACTAATATATAAATGTATAGCATAATAGACATAGCTGGAAGTCAAATTAGCAGTGTGGAAGAAATTTTTTGGAAAATCACAATAATACAGATAAAAGATATAGCCAAGCAAATTAGAGCAATTATAGAAAAGACATTTGGTAACAGGACAAAGACATCTGGCATAAGGACAGTTAGGTGTCTCTAAAGTAGAGTACCTACAAATGAAATTGAGAACTTGTTTCACAGATGAAGCACTGAAATTTTCCATGAAAGGAAATTGTGTCTTCACATAGCCCTTGGTATTCCTTGGAAACTTAAGCCAATGGGGAGTGTGCCTGGATATCCCAACTTCCCTCAGTCAAGTTCTCAGCTTCACGGAGAAAGGAGTACTTATTCAAGCTCCTGTGACAGAAACAAAGTCACAGAGTAGTTAGGGAAGTTTAGGCTGACCCCCAGCCATGCACAGCACTGCCAGTATAGAAAACCACATCCTCTCTGTATCTTCTGTGATATCCAGGAGACATGAAATTTATGTTTAATTGAAAAGAGGAATATATATTTTTATACAAATATATTTATCAAACTCAGCAGCTCGTTATTGCTAAATATGTCTATTTTCACCTTTCCAAACAAATACCATTCTATCTGTCCACTTTCTATTATTACATCTCCATATAAGAGTAGGAAGACAGCTGTTAGGAGGTTCTTCTGATTGATGTTGATGATGGATCATTCCCATTTTGTGGAAAGTTGGATTTTTTCTTTCATTTGTTATGTTTTCTTGATTGAATTTTTACAATAAGCCTCAGTAAATTTCAGAAGGAAATTAATTAATTTAGGAAGGGAAAGGAGGGAAGAGGGCTAGCAAAGGGAGGGATGAATCTCTGCAAAGGGACCTCTGTACAGGGATGCCAAAACCAGGCAGGTGGACAGAGTGGAGGACATTTTACTGCTAGTTGATAAGATTTGTCACCTTGTTGATGAGTGAATGACAATTGATCACAGAATTTGTCATACCTGACAATTTACATAATGATTTCAAGTCCTGTCACAAGTGAATCAATTTTTTCAGTTAATTCAAATATTTTAAAAGCTGAAACCTTGGAAGGATGTTGTATTAGTCAGCCAAAGGGGTACAAAGTAACAGAAACCTTTTGCATTTCATAAATGATATTTATTTGGGGGTAGAAGTTTACAGTCACAAGGCCATAAAGCATGTGTTACTTCCCTCACCAAACCTTGTTGCCATGTATTGGAGCAAGATGGCTGCTGTTCTCTGCAAGGGTTCTGCCTTCCCCTTCCTCCCAAGGCTCCTTGGTCCCATCTCCTTCATTTCTTTCCAGGCTCAGCTGCTCTGCTCTCTTCACAAGGTCAGCTATAAACTATCAGTCTCAATCTCTTCCAGGGGCCTCTGGTGTGTCTCATGGAGGCTTCTCTCTTTCCTCACATATCTGCTTCTCTGTGTATTTACTTCCTGGGGCTCCAGCATCAGTACTCCAATTCTCTCCTCTGTCATGTCATTTTCTCTGTGAGTCTGTACTCACCAAGGTTGTGGAGATTCAAAGTCTTACTTATGTTGTAGAACCAAAACCCCATTCTTAATTTAATCAAGTAAAAGTAAAACCTCTGAATCTAATAAGATCTAATATGCCCAGAGGAACAGACCAGCTTACAAACATAATCCAATATCTCTTTTTGGAAATCATAAACAACATAAAACTGCTACAGGTGTGCATACCCTTTTGCCCCACACACCATCTAACTCTGCAGGACACACCCTCCCACTGGGATTCCCTCACTTCTTTCTGGAGCCAAGACCCTCAGGCTGGGTCAGATGTGGCTATTCTTACCCAAGGCCCCAAGCCCTTGCCATCTCAGTTGGAGTAATTTTCTGGTTGCATAGGAAGCAGGAAAGCTGCTGCTCCATGCTTGGGGCTGACCGAGGCCACCAGGCATTGACCAAGGGTGCCATGGCTTATGAGACAGTGATCAGCATTAGCCATGTTCAAGGGTAAAGGACAGTGTTCCAGGCCTGGAACACAGAGGTTCACAGTCACCCCATTCCCCACTGCACCCCAACCTGCTGTGCAGGCTACACGTCCAGACCACCACACAAAGCTGCAGGGAGAGGGATTCCACCCCATTCCCCCAATCAAGGCACAGAAGGTCAGCATGAGTAGAGCTCCTGAGACCAAGAGTGAGCAGAGAGCCGATTCTGATCCTTCCTTGACACTCAAATTTTATAGGCCTCTGCCTGGCCCTTCTCTCAGGGCCTCAGTGTCCCCATCTGTAAATGAGGGCCTAGGGCTCCCCATGTCTGAATTTGTAGAAATGGAATAGAGCCTGAAGGGGGCATTGGTTGATTCACTGTCTCTGGCCTAATATATCTTCCAATGAACCAGGACATGCAAATCATGCCTAGAATTAAATTCATGATCATCTTTGGAAATGGTTATTATGAAAAGTAAAATAGCACTTTAATCACAGGAATTTCTTCATTTAAAAATTATTTCAAAATAGTTTTGACTCTGGCCTCTAACTGAAATCCTAAAATGGTTGGCAAAAAATAAGATATTAACAGAGAAAGGGGCTTTATTGTTATTTCATTATCCTTGTTATTACTATGAACAATTTAAATAACCAGAGAGTTATTGTTAAGTAAAAAAAATTCAGATAAGTAGCTGCAGCTTAATTGGTTGAACACCTGCTTTCCACATATGAGGTTATGGGTTTGGTTCCTGGTGCCTCCTAAAAAAATAACAAGAAAGAAACAACAAACAAGCATATGATACAACCAACACAGGGGTTCCAATTTGGCTCAGTGATTTAGCACCAGCTTCCCACATATAAGGTCCCAGGTTCAATCCCTCACCCTGGAACCTCAAAAACAAAACAATTCAAAGCCACTTACTTGGCTGTCCAAGCCACCAAAATTCCTCTATTTGTTATTTTTTCCATGAATACAGCACCAGTTTTCTATTTATTAATATACGAAGCTCTCCAAACTGGTATTCCCTTTCACAGAAATCCTCTAAATAACCCCATTACCAAGAGCATCTGAATGTAGTTTGGGTTTCTAACTCCATCCTTATCATCATCAGGACTAACAGGAATGCCTAGGCCCAACATGACCCTGTGGCCAACACATGGCATTAACCTGCATCTTCTGCCCAATGATCAGAGCTGTGAAAGGGGTCCTGAGTATCTGGGGAGTCTGGAAGGAACCAGGATCCAGTAGAGGACACAGGGAACACTTGACCCTCCACAGGGGACTCAGGTAAAGAGAACACTTGGGGGATCTTGGGGGAAAAGACAAAATGAGCATGGTTCTGCCAAGCAAAAATAGCATTTGCCCTGAGCTCAGGGAGGGATGGGTAGTGTAGGGAATAAAAAGGACAGGGGAAGTGGGAAAGAAGTAATAAAATGGTCTGTTTCCATGAAAATAAAATTATGCACAATTGTGTCAGGGCAACTGACAACAGAGTGTTATAGGAGCCATGTTGTGGAGCTTTAAGTTAATATGTATAGACATATATAAAAAGGTAGACATCAATGTTGGCGTGAATGCTTCTATAATAAATATATCCACAGTTGGTTTGGCCCTCACTGGCCCCAGGGCCTACAGCCAGGCTTATTTAGGCAACTGTCTGAGGTAGGAGGTAGGGTTGTGGCCCAGAGACCAGGACAGAAACTGTCACAAGAGACCCAGGTGAGACTTTACCCTGATTTAGGAGTGCCCAAGAAAATTTACTTTAAAGAAGCCTGTTAGTTTTTTTTTAAAAATTCAGGAATCCATTATAAATGGCATTACTTGGCCTAGAGTTGAGTCTTAATAACAAAATATCTACCTATCAAGAAATGAAAGGCCTTCCAAGTGGTATGTTTAATCTTATAATGATTGTCATCCTGTGCACCAGCCCTTGGCAATGCATCACTAAGAGGAGGCTTCCCCTGGAAAGAATCCCTCCACCTTGGAAAGCCCTCATCCAACATAGGGACAGGGACAAATGCATTTGCAGGAGGGGCTTAGATTTGTTGGTAATACTGATGAGTTCTCTCAGACATAGTAGTTTTAAAACTCTCAAAGCTGGCTTGCCTAGCTGTCCCTTTCACAGAAAAGTCTCTTGTGAAAATACCTATGGAGAAATAAAGTGATTTTGAGGCCTTTGGGACACAGCCAAACTCAAATGCTTACACAAGCAATTGCTTAAAGTTAGCCCAATAAGCATTTTTTAGCCATTTAATGTTAACCAGCTTTGCATACCCCAGGGTACTGACCCAACACATGCTCTCAATTTATAGGCTAGGCTTGGATGATTATAAAGCCCCAAGAGCCTTGGTCCCCCTTGCGCTGCTTCCCCTTCAGGGGACTCCTTCCCAGCTGTGGCCTCTGGAAGTTTTCCTGCAGGGGTCCCTTCTTACAAAGTAGTCAACATCATGTCCTCTGTGACTAGATTGTATGTTACTGATATCTAGTCATCACGGTCTTCTGGGTAAACTCCAAAATCCTCCATTTAAATTCCTTACAATTGCTTATTTTGTTAACATGTTTCCTCTGGTCCCTGAGCACGTGAATTGTGGTATTTCCTTTCTAACCCCAAAGGGGCTTTGCCTGGTGTTCCTCTGCTTTTTCTTTAGCTGGCCCAAGGGTAGAAAGGGAGGGTGTGGGAGGGGAACAGAGACCTATGTCCTGACCCCAGATTCATACAGGGGTGGATCCCATTCAGGTTTTGTGTGGTGGGGAGTCAGGAAGGAGTAGCAGAAGCCGGGGAGCATCCATCCCACACTCACATCTCTCTGTCCACATTTTATTCCAGCTTTGGCTACCAGGGTCCATCTCCAACTTTTACATCGGGGAAATCACGATCAGACATCTGTGACATAACACTGGTCCACCACTCTCCATGACTCTCATGTCCCTCAGCTGCTTTGCTCCCTCTGTGGAGGCCCTGCCCTCACAGAGCCCTCCTTCCCTCCTGCCCATCAATCCTCTGCCCTGTCCTTTCAGGAGATGTCCACAGAGATCTAGAACATTCATCTGGCTAGAAGCTAAATGTCTGCCTCCATGCCAGTGATTGCTCCAGACTGGGGAGTTTCCCAGAGGCCCTGCAAATTTTAACCTTCCCCCTGTGGGTGGGATAACTGGAAGAAGGCTTTGAGTGGAGAGGAGCCTGTGGTTTTATTCCAGCTTCATTTACACTGAAGCTTCTAGCTTTCAGTATGTCTGCACTTGAAAGAGGTGATTAAAATCTGCTAATAAGCTTAAGAGCAAAGGCTAGGGATTGCATCTTAAGTGATGAACCAAGCCTGAAATCATCTACAGGAAATCATTCACAGATAACTAACAGATCTTGGTTAGAGCCACCTCCAGAAACCAACACTAAACTGACTGACATCCTTCCATCTGCACTCAGAAGCTTCCTGTGGAATAACCAAATGAGGCCTGGTCTCTACAGGTAAGTAGTTCCTAAGCTGAATGTCACAGGGAAGGACAACTACCTCCTCATATGGGTGCCTTTCCCAGGACACATGAGCACCTACTTCCATGTGCCATCTCATCACTGGCTAATTCCTTTCTGCAAAAGTGGGAGTATACTGGTGTCTCACCTCTGAACAAACTTACAAAGACCTGCTGAAAACCAGACAATATCGGGGCTGAAATTCAATGAATATTTTAGGAAAAGTTTCCATTGTGGCAACATATTTGGGGGTGAGAGTTTTACCCCAGGACTGCCCTTCTGTATATACATGTTTTGGGGTCTGACTCTGGCTGAGAATATCCTGGGGAAGCCTGTGGAAGGAGGCTGGTAGGGGAAGACCACAGGCTGGCTGGCCAATGGCCACTACCTGGTACTGAAGACACCCTTGACCTGAGGATGCAGAGACCACTGATCCCTAGATCATGGGAAAGGGCAGATGGGGACCATTTTCTGTATACAATTGTCAGGGTTTCTATTTATTCCAGGCAAGGTGTTAAAGCATCAATAACTATGGTGTGGAAAGTAAGATAAAACTAGGCCCCTGCAAGGTGTAGCTGTTGGATTAGAATTGTTCCGGTAGTCACAATTCTTGGAGAGGTGTGGGACTGGGCTTTTTATGCAGGAGGAGGAGTCAGGGACCCTTTAGGAAAGGGACTGTGGCTGCCAGAGCCTGATCTATGACTGATGTGAGACCCTCTCTCATCCTGCTGAAAGCTCAACTGGCTCAAGCCTTGCAGGTTGTAGGAGACTTGGTTGAGCCAGGCTGCAATCATAACTTGGGCAGAGGGGTTTCCCAGTAAAAAATGTTTCATGACCTTGTCAAAGGGGCCTCCCCAGGGGAGGAGATGCACTGGGGAACTCTTCTATCTCTATACTCAAAGAAATGCATTTCCATCTTTTTAAGTAAAAGCCTGGCCTTATGAATTGTTTGCCTGTGGGCATCTACCTTGGATCTCAGCCAGCTCTGGAGAGGCCTGTCTTCCTCCTTTTGTATGTAAATAGAAGAGGGGTTAGGAGTCTTTAGAGTTCCTAGGAAATTACCTCTCTCTTTCTCTCTTTTTTTTCTTTTTCTTGGGTGAGAGGGGCCACTCAGACCCCATATTACTCTTACCAACCAGTCTGCCCTTTCTCCTCATCCACCTTTTTTTTCCACCTGTTGATGACCACTTTTATTTTTTCCAGTTTTTGTGTCCAAGAACAAAGCTGCTTAAATATTTGTGTACAGTTTACTGTGTGGAAATAATTTCCATTCACTTGAGTAAAAATGTACAGGTGGGGTTACAGGGCCATTTGTTAAGTGTATGATTTACTCTATAAGAAACTGATATTCTCTTCCAAAGTGGCTGTATTGTTTTTTATTCACATGAGTAATAAACGTGAGTTCCTGTTCTGCATTCATGCCACTATTTGGTATTCTCATTTTTTTTCAAGCTAGTGTGTTGTGGGATCTAATGAGGCACTAATTTGCATTTCACTCCTGACTAATAACGTTGAGCTTTTCTTCATATATTATTTCCCACCCATATATATTTTTAAAAAGATGTTATAAAGATCACTTAGCCATTTTTAAATGGAATGATTGTATTCTTAGGGTTGAGTTTTAAGTGTTCTTCATATATTCTGGATACCAGCTCTTAATTAGGTATGAGATCTCTACATAAGTTTCATAAATCTGCTTGCCTTTTCTAACTGTCTTTGTCTAAACAAATGTCTTTAATTTTAATCAACTCAAATTCACCAGTT